>VDFB02140052.1:0-69106 GCA_007258455.2 Sequoia sempervirens | reverse complement strand
TTTGTTTGATACAATGCATATCAGAAAGAATATAACATAAATGTTATGGAAACTATTGGATGGAAGACATGACAAAGAAAAAATTGTCAAAATTTGTAGTGACATTTAGGAAGCCAATCATGCAATGAAAAATATCATTCAATTGAGTAGTGATGGAGACCAAATTAACATAAGTACCCTTCCTTGGTTATGAACGAAGTAGCAAAGCAATGCTATAAAAGATGTCATACGAAAAATTAGATTTCCCACAGGATTTTTTGTGAACATAAACAATAACAAAGAAAGGTGAATTTGGGTCAGGGATGAAAATGCATGATTGGCATACCTTCATTAAGGTAATTATTCTAGTATATTATATACACTTGTATATTGCATGTACTTTTAAATGTATTATGTTTACTACTTTTAGAAAAATAATGAAAAGATCATTTTATAATTGTTGCAGTACGTTCTACCTCTATCTCTCCCAGACAACTTCGACAACAATATCAAGCAAGTTATATATGATCTTGGAAAATACATGAGGTAAGTAGTGATATTTGTTCAATTCGTTGTATAGATCTTATAATTTCCATTTTTTTTACTTGTTATTTAATATATTGTATATTTTTGTTAAATCTGATTAATATATTTGTGCCTTGAATCACTTGTAGATGACTATAATCTAAAGAAATCCATAAAGAAGATATAAATTATTAGAAGAGAAAAATTTCTCGTCTAATGTGTGAAATGAAAAAGTGTCTACCTTCAACATTTTTCAATGCACAAGAACACTACCTCATACACCAAGTTGAGGAGATTGAATTGTGTGGACCTACACACACGAGGTCAATGTGGATGGTTGAGAGGCACTTGAAATTTTTGAAGGATTTGGTTAGAAAAAGAGCACATCCTGAGGGTTCTATGATGGAGGGATATATGGTATACTAGAACATGGTGTAAATTAGTGAATATCTTCCTAAGTTTGCAGTAAAGATCCATGTAGATCACATTTGGGATCCCAACTCCATTAAAAATTCAAAGGGGAGTACCTAATGGGGAAAGGTAGATTGAGGAAAGTGAGAGGTAATTATAAGATGGTCATTGAGATTAATTATAATACATTTTACATATAGTTTTTATGTATATTGTACTTATTTAGTTATTAATCTTTAATATATGTCAATTATAAATTAAGGTCGTATACCGTGGTAATTAACCGATTATACGTCGTTTGTGAATTTCAATTTTTTTTTATAAAATTGGTCAAGAGTGGGATGCACTACATTTGTATGTCACAAAAAATCTTGATTGGATGATGGTATGGATTGAACGATGCCAAAAATTTGTTTGCGCATTAACATGGGAAGGTGTGGCTTCATTGGTTAAAGAAGCTCATTGTAATGGGGATTCCAATGTTACACAAAGGGAAATTGATTTAACATATGGTTTAAGAGATAAAAAAGTACATATAAATATATTAATCACCCATATTATTTAATTATTTTCAATTATATTGATGTATACATGATGCAGAGAATCCAACAACAACACCAACATCATTTCATGAGGGTAAATCAAACCCAATCAGAATAAGGAGAAGATCAAATTCTTAATTCACTTTCTTTTTCCTCAAAACTCATACAACTTCTTTTGATTCTTCAATTCTACAAGACTTCAAGGAAACAAGTTAGCACTCCAATTTCAATAAACCATATGTCATTATCAATATTCCAATTGACTCATTCAAAGTAAAAACCATATTAGAAAACTTTGACTCAATCAATCAGATTCATAGTCTAAACTTCTCAAATAGCACCAATTCATTTTCCTTACAAGGAAAACTAACAAAGGTCAATCCTTCTTGCTATCAACTAGTTAATCAGTCCTTCAAGACACAAGACTCATCATGTTTTAAGAGAAATCAATTCAATACATCAGTGTATAAATATCAGATATGCCTACTCTATAAAGATACCAAAACACACAATAGAATCATCATTCTCAAAACAATATGCATTGCCTTTACAACCTTATTCAAGCATAAATTCTACTTTAACTCCATCCAAATGACAAGGTTCAGGTATGTAAGGTCACTCACTTCCTTGTACACACAAATTTCCACTGTCCATGAAATCTAAACATTAATTATCAATAGACCCCCATACCCTAGATCAGGTGAACCACTCACACTAGGTTCAAAACCAAGATCTAAAGGCACATTTAGAGACCTCTTAATGCCCATATCATCATATCAAAAATTCAGAATGATTTATACTGGAGAAACTAGCATATTTCATATTGTATGCCCAAGAAAGGCTACTAGAATAGGGCTATTTTACAAAGCATCCACCTTTTTTCCAACTTCAAATTGTTAGACAACCTCAAACAGTCAAAGTAAAGGTCACAAAACACCAGATTTATCCACTTTCAAAGATTGAAAGAATCATTTAGAAATTGTATCAATAATCTCCATTATGTTTGAAAATTCCTTTAGAAACATCTCCTTGGACATGCATATGTTATTTCTCTAATACCCTATTGGAAACTTTCATTTTCAAGAGGAAATCTCAAAAAATTAACATTAAATTAGTAACACAGCACCATATTCTTGATACCTTGCACTCACACAAAAAAAAATCACATAAAGGACACCCTACTTATCCCATCCCTCCATTTCTACTAGGCTTACATTGGTGGGATGGGCCTTAAACTTCTTTAGGGACTCTCAAAATCACGGTGAAACTAACTCTGCCCGAGACACAAGATTGTCTTTGATTCTTTTGTTGCTTAGAACTAACGTTCAAACTCTTTGATAATGAAAATTTCTCTTTCTCAAATGAGATTACACAAGAACTAACTCTTGTATGTTACCAAATTAGAAATACAAGTTACGAGAAATAGAAAGAATGTTTGATAACTCAAAAAAACAAGGCTTTTATTTTGTATTTTGGTACAAGAATTTCAAGATTCTGCTCTTCCACGCCTTGCCATGCTTTTAATAGCTTTTTCCCTCTTAATAACTACCTTTTCTAACTTCTCATTGGTTCAAACTTCCTCTTATCTCCTAATATGCTTGATTTATTCCTTTTTGTTTACATAACATTGCATTATTTGCATTTTTTTGCATTTTCACCTCCTAGTGACTTCTTTTATGAATTGATTACATTCAAATTAGCCTTTTCATGGCCTTTACACACAAATTTAGACTTGAACATGTAAATTTAAAATATTATCCTTTTGAAGGCATTTACAAGATCTAGGTGCTCCTGCACCAATATATATGTTGAGGTTTTTTTCTTTGCATACATTCGGCCAAGAATAAATATGTTTATCAACTGACAATGTTGCAATAATTTTTACATGTTTGACATATTGCAGGTGAAACACCACAAGGCTATGTGGTGCAACGGTCATAAATTTTGAATCAAAAAGTTGGATGACACAAAGAAAAATTGTGATTTTGGTATAACTACAATCTTTCAGGTGACTAATGTTTCATCTAAAAGTGACATAAATCCAGAAGTCTCAGAAAATTGATACTATGGGATTTTGGATGATATAATTGAGTGACTTTAAGTCCTTCAAATTATTTTTGTTCATCATCCTATGGTACAGGCTACGATTGAATGAAAATGATCCTGAGAGAACTATTATTGAACATGATAATGGATTTACCATGGTTAATACAAGGTCGATCGAGCAAGCTGGAAATGAGCCCTATGTTCTTCCAAGCCAATGTGAGTAGGTATTTTACTTAGAGGTTCTAGGTAAACTAGGTTGGTCATTTGTTGTTAGACATGATCCAAGAGGAAGGCTAGTAAAGTATAATGTGGTGGAAGAAGAAGATACTGAAGAACTAGAAGATGATGATCAGGATCAATAGTTAGTTGATGATTTGCCTAATGAAGATGTCAAGGAGGGGGAACTAGATCATGATGATGTAGGAGTTAATGTTCATGAAGATGATATCCATGTGGATGGTGACATTATCAAAACTGATATCAATGACGATGATGATGATATGAACAATCCTTACAAGTTTGAATATGGATTGGATGATACAGACAAAGAGTTGGATGAAGAAGAATATCAATGACATTGAAATGTATGAGTTATGTGATTATATTATCTATTTGATATTAATTTCTTGATAGAATTGTATTTGACTTATGTGGTTACATAATTAATTCATGATGTTTTTAATTTTTATTCCATTACATAATTAATTTAATGATGTACTTTTAAATGTTTCAAAGGTCAAAAAATTAAAACATTTTAATAGTGATGTTCACAACCTTGAAATTAGTGTGTTTTATGTTGATTGTGATCATAAAAGATTAAAAAGTTAGTTGTAGAGATGGTTGCTCAGTGGTTGAGGTGTAAAGGCCTCTAAAAGGCATAAAGTGATCATTGTAATGGTTGTTGATGGTTGAGGATTTAAAATACAAGCTCTTGACATTCGAAAATCTATGTTTTTCTTCAAAATTTCTTTATTTTTCCTATTTTGCAGCACTGTACGGTCACATATAGCCATATTTTTATGTGAAATCAATTGCATGTCACATAAAACCATATGTATGTATTTATCTATGTATGTATGTATTTATGTATGTATGTATAAGTAATTGAAAATGTAAATGTAAATGCAATTACTAGATGCTCTCCTAGAACAATAAATGCAACATATCATTAAAGAAATCTATATCTATGTATATAAATGTGTATTTCTTAATAAAAGTATAAATGCAGAGAGCATATGGTTTTGTAGTGTTATAGATACAACATATCCATAAATTAATGTAATTGAAATTCTAAAGTCTTCAACACATATAATATGAAATCGATCAAACTATTAAACTACATGAGAAATAAATGAAAACATTAAATGCATATGTATCTAGATCAAATCCTTTTTGTGGTGGACCCTATTAGCACTCAAAAATGTTGGTTGAAAAACCACAAGAGGTTCCCAATCTCTTGGTATGCTTTAGGGTAACATACAAGGCTTAGTGACTCGAGCCTTCTTCTCTTTTGGCGTTGCTGAACCTAGGTGGGTCTACCTATACTGATTGAGCATACTTAATTGATGTTATTTAACTATAGTTATCTATCCACAATGGAAAGTTTATAGTGAAAAAATGTGATCCTAATCTAACATGAACTAAATGAGAAATATGTTTAGTTAATAGATGTATAAAATGAACTAGATTTATGGATGGACAAGGGGAGACCAGTGCCTTATTGGGTATATGGAGTCTAATGAATATCTATAAATGTGGATTTCAATAATGGAAATAATTCAAACTATCAGGCACAAAAATTGTTTACAACTTGTCTAAACATGCAAGTGAATAATTGAAAAAATCTTCTTGAGATAGACTGAAAATTCTAGTTATGTGATTCTTCTTATTAATCCAACTAACACTTACCAATTGTTGTGATTGATTAAAATATTTTAATCCCTACTTGAGAGAACCAAATAACTAGATCACACATATATAGAAAATGTACAATGATAAACAAAGTATAAACTTGTTATAACAATTTAAACAATAGAGAAGGATCATAATGGAGACAATCAAATAACTACATAAATTTAACAAATAGCTGATACAAAAATTTTAATCTATGACTTAGATATCTTCATTCACTCCATCAAAATACATGCATCTGAGTCTTTGTATATGAAAGAATTTTGCTAGAAAGTTATCTACTGAATATCTCCTAATGCCTATATCTTTTGCATTACTATGGAACATATATGAATACATCAGAACTTGGAAGGGACACGTCCCTTCACAAATGTTTTTTTTTACTTAACTAATTAAAACAAGAGATTAGGCTCTATTTAGCCATAGATGAACATTTGATAAATGATCTAGATAATCATGCCATTGATGAGTATCAACATCTCCTAATGCATTCCTGGCTGATGTTTCCACCTTTATCATCCTTTCGTTTTGCTCGCAACTGTCCTCCAATGTTGAATCCTTCACTATAGCATTTTTTAGAATTCTTTGCAGCATCAATTCACATTCTTTGATCCACTTGGCTTTCTCTTTCAAATTTTCTCCATCTTCAAATAGTGTTGGAAATCCCATATTCATAACATCAACCAGCCCCTTTGCATCTTCTCGTAGTTCCTCATAAAGGTCCCTATGTTTCTTTATAATTTGGTAACCCATACCAATGGCCACACTAATAGGAACATATCTTTCATTTAATTCTCGAAACTTTTCTTGAATCCTTCCATCAATTCTCTTGTGTTCCTGCCCTATAACATGGTTCTTTGAATATGCTCCCCATAGCTTCTTCAACCAAATCAGTAAGTTGGCCTTCCTTTTTCTGATTATTGCAGCAAGTGTATCATATTTACCTTGTGAATATGCAGTTGACTCCTCCCAATGATATTTAACCTATGATATTTCATCATGTGTTATTAATTTAGGATGTCCCATTGTGACTCCTAGCATGTCCTTCAAACAATCATTTTCTCTCATGATCCTTTTATTACTCATTTTGTACATTTCCTTTTCTTTGATCAACATTTGTATTTGGGATTTATTGAGTTTTTCCACATTAATCCCAATGTCTGTATTCACCAAAGGATCTACCTCTCTAACCTTCAGAGTCATGACATGTCCAAATTATTTCTCAGTATCAATCACCACTAACTTTCTATGAGGTGGATACAAGGTCCATATGATGAGTGATCCTTCATCCAGGTTATATTTTGATCTGGCATATATTTATGTCACCCCTCTAGACTAAGCTTGTGTGTGGCACTATTATCCTTTAAGAAGCTATCAAAGACCAATGTAGAATTCAAATCTAGCCTTGGAAAGATCATAACTCCAACATACTCTAACATTTTCCTTCCATTCTTTGGGGTCATATTAGCCATTTCTCTATCCACAATTAATTTCAAATTATTTAGTAGCTGCTCCTCATTGCTTGGTATAATATTATCAACTGTCTCCCTTATTTCCTTTCCTTTTTGCTTATACAATAAACATCTGAATTCTAAAAAATTCACAAATTCATTTTTTGGTACAAATGACCTATATTCCATCTCTTTGGCATTTGTATCTTGGCTCTCTTCTACACTTGGTTCTCTAGGAGGGAAATTGTAATCTTGATTTTTTAATCTAGAAATCCTACTGAGTAGGTCTTATGGCATATCTTCTCCAGATTCCTTGTGTACAGAAAAATGGAACCTTGTATCTTTAGGATTTAGGTGTCATCAACCTTGTAAATCATTTAATTTATTATTCTCCTAAAGTTTTTTTTACATTTACCCATAAGAGGTGAAACTGTTTGACCAACAGTGGTGAAAGAGATAGTGTAAATGCAGTGTTACCATTACCCTTTGTCCTTTTGGAAAAGGACAAAATAGCTAGGTGTCCCACCTTGGAATCTTCTAAAATAAGGTTGTTGGGTAAAAATAGGGTGTTGTAAGATAATCTATGACATGCATGATAGTTGTCATAATATGCTATGACAGTATGATAGATTCTTAGTAATATACTTTCCTCTCTTTCGGTGGTGGAGTTTGTTCCCTTCGGGGTTTCTCCACGTAAATCTGTTGCTGCATGTGTTATGATTTTTCTATCTCTCTCTCATTCTTTCTTCACACTAAGGCAAAAGGTTAATCTACATATTTCATATTTGTATTCACCTATTTAAGTTCATATTGCAAGCTTTCTTCACCTTGATTATCAACATTTGGTATCAAAGCTAATGGTTCTATTAAGGAAGGGACATTTTCCTTTTAAAGTGTTGAAGGTTTTTTGCTACAGTGGGAGCTTTTGTGTTGTGGGTTTTGCAGATTTTTGAAAGATTGCATACCATGGCCTCCACCTCTCGTCTAGATATTGAGAAGTTTAATGGAAATAGTTACGAGATGTGGAACTTGAAAGTGGAGGATCTTCTTGAGGAGAGAGATTAGTGGTTACCAATTTCAGTTGAAAAGAACCCATCTACTTCAACCTTGTCGGATGAAGATTGGAATAAGTTAGACAAGAAGGCTTGAGGGAATATTTGGTTGTCTCACATATTTTTTCCTCCTTAATGTCTCTTCAAAAGACATGACATACAAGCTTTGGAGGAAGATAGGTGAAATCTACCAAACTAAGAGTTTGTCTAACAAGTTGTATCTCAAAATATGTTTATATTCATTAAAGATGAAGGATGTTGAATCTATTGCTGGACATTTGAATTCTTTTAATTTGATTGTAAGTCAACTTGCATCTATTGATGTTAAATAGAAGATGAGGATAAATGCATTTTATTGATTTTCTCTTTTTCAGAATCTTGGGAAAATTTAGTTATTGCTATAAGAAGTGGTGGTAAAGAACCTAAGATGGATAATATTATTCCCATAGTTCTATCAAAGGAGATGAGGAGAAATACCATGCATAGTGGCTCCTAAGATGCCTTGCATGTGCGAGGTAGGCCCAAGGAGAAAGAGCCTAATGGGCATAAGAAGAAGGATAAGTCTAAAGGACAATATAAGACCCCTGGAAAGAGCAGAGTGAAGTGTTGGAACTGTGGTAAACGGGGACATGTGAAGAAGGAATGTAGAAAAAAGAAAAAGAATGTAGATTCCTCCATGGAAAAGTCCTTTGATAGTGGTGATTCTGATGCTTTGATTATTTCAGGTAACAAAGTTTGTAATGATGCTTGGCTTATTGATTCAAGTGCTTCCTTCCATATGACTCCTCATAAGGAGTGGTTTTCTACATACAAAGAATATGATGGAGGAGAGGTCTTCATGGGTGATAATAGCTCACAAAAGGTTATTGGTAAAGGAAAGGTAAAGTTGTGTTTCAGTGATGGGAGGGTTAAAATCCTTGATGATGTTTTACATATTCCAGGACTTACAAAAAGTTTAATTTTGGTTTCCAAGTTGAATGATTCTGGGATGCATGTGACATTTGACAAGTCTGGTTGTAGGATGATAAGGGGAAGTTTGGTGGTTGCTAAAGGATCTCGGATAGGGAATTTATTTATGCTTCATGCCTACTTTATGTAACTCCTCTTTTGTAACTAGCACTGAAAATGCATGTATGTTGTGGCACCATAGATTGGGTCACATTGGTGAAAAAGGTCTTAGGACCATACTTGATAAGAAACTAGTAGACAATATTTCTGATTATTTTGTTGGTAAAAATGATTTCTGTGAGGATTGTGTGTTTGGTAAACAAAACAGGTCATCATTTCCTAAAGGAACTAATAAAGCTAATGGATTGTTAGAACTAATTCATTTAGATGTGTGTGGTCCAGTGGATACAAATTCTTTGGGTAGATCTCGTTATTATGTTTCCTTCATTGATGATTACTCAAGATATACTTGGATTTATTTTATGCATACAAAATCTGAAATTTTCACCAAATTTAAGGAATTTAAGGCATTGGTTGAAAAGCAAACAGATTATAAGATAAAAGTATTGAGATCTGACAATGGGGGTGAATATTGTTCTAAGGAATTTGATGAGTTTTGCAAACATGCAGGAATTGTTAGGAAAAAGACTACACCTTACACACCCCAACAAAATGGGGTAGCAGAAAGAATGAACCATACATTAATGGAAAGAGCTAGGAGCATGTTAAGTAGTGCTAAGTTAGATAAATGCTTTTGGGCAGAAGTTGTTGGTACTGCTTGTTATTTAATTAATAGATCTCCTTGTAAAGCTCTTGTTGATAAAACTCCTTATGAAATGTGGTTGGGTAAAAATCCTTCAGTTTCACATTTAAGGGTCTTTGGTTGTGAGGATTTTGTTCATGTGCCTCAAGAGAAGTGGTCTATATTGGATCCCAAATCTCATAAATGCATCTTTGTAGGTTATGGTGAAAATGTTAAAGGTTATAAACTTTGGAATCCACTAACACGAAAGATGATATTTTCTAGAGATGTTATTTTTAAGGGAATTTAGAGCTAACTCTAAAGATGTGCAACCAAAGGAAAAGTCAAAGATAGTGCATTTTGAAACAAAGCAAGAAGATGCACATGTGGAAGAACAAAGAGATGGACAAGAAGATGGAGAAGAAGAAGAGAGTTCTGAAGAATCTGTTGTAACATAAGAAGTTGAAAACAATGAGGATGAACATGAGGAGGAACCTCTTACTCCACCTTTGAGAAGATCCACAAGACAACGAAATCTAGTTGATAGGTATAGCCCACCTCATTTTCATTGTAAATTTTCTTTGTTATGTATTGATGATGAACCTAGATCTTTTAGGGAGGCTCTCTCTTCAGAAGAATGTGAGTCTTGGATGTAGACCATGCATGATGAGATGATGTCTTTGAAAAACTATGACACCTGGGATCTTGTTAGTTTTCCCAAAGGAAGAAAGGCCATTGGTTGTAAGTGAATATATAAAAAGAAGTTTGGTGCAGATGGAAAGTTGGAATGGTACAAGGCCAGATTAGTGGCCAAGGGCTACTCCCAGAGAGAGGGAGTTGATTTTGGTGAAATATTCTCTCTTGTTGCTAAGTTAACTTCTATTAGATTCCTTTTATCCATTGCTACTACTTATGATTTAGAAATAGAACAAATGGATGTTAAAACTGCTTTCTTGCATGCGGATCTAGAGGAATAAATTTATATGCAACAGCCTGGCGGTTTTGTTGTGAAAGGAAAAGAACACTTGGTTTGCAAGTTAAAAAGGTCTCTATATGGTTTGAAACAGTCACCTAGGATGTGGTACCAGAAGTTTGATTCATTTGCATTAAATATGGGGTTTGTTAGAAGTGAAGAGGATCACTGTGTTTATTTTAAAGTTATTGATGATCGGATATTGATTATTGTCTTATGTGTGGATGATATGTTGTTCATTGGTAACAATAAGGCAATGATTAGGAAACTTAAAACTTAGCTTTCTGGAACATTTGATATGAGAGATTTAGGGGATGCTAAATATATTCTTGGGATGGAAATCATTAGGAATCAGGTTCACAGAAAGCTTTGGTTAAGTCAGAGTAAGTATGTTAACACTATTTTGCAAAGGTTTAATATGTAGGACTATAAACCAATAAATATTCCATTTCCTGTTAGTACTAAGTTGAGTTTAGACATGTGTCCTAAATCATATGATGATATTGATGAAATGTCTAAATTTCCTTATGCTAGTGTTGTCGGTAGTTTAGTGTATGCAATGGTTTGTACTAGACTAGATATAGCCCAAACAGTGGGAGTTCTAAGTAGGTTTATGTCTAACCTTGGTAAAGAACATTGGAATTTTGTTAGAAGGGTATTTAGATATTTGCAAGGCACTTCTGATTACTGTTTGGTTTATCATGGTAGTGACAATGTTGATAAGTCTTTAGACATATAGGGCTTTGTTGATGCAGATTGGGTAGGTGACTTGGATAGTCGAAGGTCCACTAGTGGCTATGTGTTTACTTTGTTTGGAGGAGCAGTGAGTTGGATGAGTAAAAGACAACCTACAGTGGATTTTTCTACCACTAAAGTAGAATATATGGCTGCTACACATGCCTCTAAGGAGGCAGTTTGGTTATATATACTTGGTAATGGTATTGGTTTTGATTGCAAGATAGTGAGGATCGGATGTGATAGTCAGAGTGCCATATGTTTGGCTAAAAATCCTATGTATCATGCTCGTACTAAGCATGTTGATGTTCAGTATCACTTTGTGCGAGAAATGGTTGAGAATACACAGGTCTTGATTGAAAAAGTTGACACTCTAGATAATGTTGCAGATTCTCTTACGAAGCCAGTCACCACGAAAAAAGTTGTCTTGGTGCAGAAAGGCCATGGGCCTTGATCACTGTACTTAATTCTATGTATTTGTATCTCTATGGGTGTAATTTACAATGTATGATGTCAAGTGGGAGAATGTTAGGATTTAGGTGTCATCAAACTTGTAAATCATTTAATTTATTATTCTCCTAAAGTGTTTTGTACATTTACCCATAAGAGGTGAAACTATTTGACCAACAATGGTGAAAGAGACAATGTAAATGCAGTGTTACCGTTATTGTTTGTCCTTTTGGAAAAGGAAAAAATAGCTAGGTGTCCCACCTTGGAATCTTCTAAAATAAGGTTGTTGGGTAAAAATAGGGTGTTGTAAGAGCATCTATGATATGCATGACAGTTTTCATAAGATGTTGTGACAGTATGACAGATTCCTATGACAGAATATGCTATTTTTGGAACCCAGATGCCCATGCATGAAAGATGCCTTATGAAAGCTGTAAGAGCATCTGTAAGAGGCTATTTTTGGTATTTTTTGACCATTTCATGGAGGGAGGCATTGGTTTTTCTAGGTGGTATTTTTTCCTATTTTTTGGTGAAACCATGGTGGTTTTCATCCTCACAAATCTCTATAAATTAGGGCCTTGAGCTAGTGTTATTAGAATTCATTTTTTGCAGGGTAACAAGGTGCTGCTAGATTTATAGGGAATGATAAGAGAAGTCTATTGTTGCATGTAATATTGAAGATTATCAGTAACATACTTTCCTCTCTTTCGATGGTGGAGTTTTTTCCCTTCGAGGTTTCTCCACGTAAATATATTGTTGCATGTGTTATGATTTTTCTATCTCTCTCTCTCATTCTTTCTTCACACTAAGGCAAAAGGTTAATCTACATATTTTAGATTTTCATTCACTTATTTAAGTTCATATTGCAAGCTTTCTTCACCTTGATTATCAATAGTATCTGACAACCCTTGGTTGTATTCCTCCACCACTCTCTTTGCTTCCTCTGCCTCCAAATTTCTAATCATGTCATCAAACTGATAAGGCACATGATCATATCCTACAAAGTTTATCCTTTGTTTGGCAGAATTGATATATCCCTTTGGATCAAAACCTTTTCTTGGTGGACCCTTATTCATATTATACTGTATTAATTTTTCAAGGATCAAATCATATCCTTCCTTTGCAAGCATAGTAAAATCACGAAAGCACAGAGTACTAGGAATAAATGCCTATTTCCTAAATGAGCCAAAATTCATGAAACTAGAAAAATCCATTTGTCTTACAATTTCCAAATATGCAATCCTATCTGAGACTGTTTTAGGAAAAATGAATAGAGAATCCCCAAAACCAAACACCCTTACAATAGTAGCATATTCCAAGCAATACCAGTCTCCCCAATTGTGATAAATTGGTCCATTAAAGTCCTTAGGTTTGAGGAAGCATTTTATTTCATCAAAAAATGAGTGTGCACAAGGATGACTGTAGAATTCATATACTGGATTTACAAAATATTCTTCAAAATATAGGAAACTAGAATTACCAAACCTACTATCCCAAATGGCAGTGCACAATTGAATGGGTAAAATTTTTCCCTATTTATCAAATTGTGAAACCTTCAAATTTTCTAGCCAAATCCCTCACTCTTGTTTGAAGCACAATACTAGATTCATTAAAAGAGAATAATTCCTAAGGTGTATAACATGGAATTTATTCTTGATTGCAATCAATGCTAAGTTGAGTTCCTTGGAGACAAATGAATCATAGTAAAAAAACCTAGAATTATGACATTGAATGTCAGCTGCAATTACCATGGGAACAATGGACATATATTCAAGAACTTCCATATCCAACACTTGTCCTACCAAGAAATAGGTATATCTCATATAGGGCTCAAATAAGTCCACATGGAATGGAGGCCCATCGCCATCATCAAGTGGGACAGTTTCACCATCTTGTTTGATTCTATGTAAGGGAAACCTCCAACCCTTGTAAGTTGTGTCCATTCTCCAAAACTCCTTTTCCAACTTAAAAACCTCACTTATTGAAGCCTATGATATGTATATGAAGGGTTTCCCAGATGGTCCACATATGGCTTTAATTTTTGAGTCATAGTGGGTGGCCAACAATTTTACCAGCTCTATATTGACAAACACATTAGGGGAAACCATTTTTCCCAAATTTAGATGCCATGGATTACAAATTGGCTTAAAATGATCTCCTCAGTTAAAGTGGAATCTAAACAATTCATAGCCTCTTATTGGGGTTCAACTATCTAATATGTCCTTGCATTTTTCATCCAATTTTTCCACTTCCGCCCTCAGTTGTGCAGATTGCCTACCTCTAGGCCCAAAGCTAGGAAATTGGTCAATTAAATCCTGATTCAGCTTTCATTCAACACCCTTCAGCTCAATTCCAGACTCAAATTTCTACTTCTTACTCCTAGGGTGACTACTCTCACTTTGTTTTCTACCTTTCAACTTCCCCAAGTTGGTGGCTTCCATATTACTCGCTTAAAATTGTAAAAATGAAAAAGTTAAAATGCAGAGGACTTACTAGTTTTGATTGAGGTCTTTCAACTGAAACAATTCGTTGGCCCTTTTTTTGTCTCCTCATTTCCTTTGCTACCAATTCGCAACAATGTTCATTTTGCAACAATTTCCTTTCAATTTATAAAATTACCTATGCCCCATGCCACCACTAATGTTTTAAGTCCAGGCACGAACATAAAATATTTTTGAATTCCTTATTGTCATATCAAATGAACTGATTGGTAAGATACCTTCAAACTTTGGGCAATCTATACATTAGGCCCCAACCAACGTTCACTAAATACTCTGCTAAATGGGGTAACACTCTACACATTTGACTGATGTTAACATTTCCCCCATATACATCACCAAGAGTCACCTCGACAATCATTTTGGCTCATTTATTTCTTCATCATCCTGACTTTTAGTATCGCTAACACATTCAGTGGTTCCTTTGATGTTATAAATCTCGCTAATAACACATCAAATGAACTGGTCAGCAAGACACCTTCAAAATTTGGGCGATCCATAAATTAGGTCCCAACCAATGTTCACTTAATACTTTGTTGATCCACGTAACACTCTACACATTTGACCAATGTTAACATTTATCCCATATACATCGCCAAGAGTCACCCCAACAATCATTTTGGTTCATTTGTTTCTTCATCGGCTTGACTTTTAGTATCGCTAACACATGTAGTGGTTCCTTTTATGTTATAAGTCTCATCGATAGCTTTTCTTTTGGTCTTGAATATGTTGCTAGAAATCCTACCAATATCCCCCTATCAATGTAACATAGCGGGTTGGGTGGACATTTAGGATTTACACTGATGGCACATGTCTTGCCGATATATTCCAAGTGTTCCTTTCGTTGAAATAAATGATGGTCTCATAGATGAAACTTCATCGGTGAGACTTAAACGTTTGGGCCAACATATTATTTTCATTTCGAGATGACTTCTTTAGTAATCCATATCTCTACAACAATTTTGATGTCTCATCGATGTGCCAAAAAGTGCTTGTAACCCATAATAGGTCGGGAAGACCCATACCAACTCATGTCAATGTGATTTTTTTGTCACAATATCTTTGATCAGAAGGATTTTCAAGAATAGAACAAGTTGACCATGGGTAATTATATTCTGTAGGGCGAATTAGATCCTTTTCTGACTCAAAATGTAGTTATTATTAAGAAATTTACATGAGTAAATCATTATAAAATTTTGAAAACTTTTATAGTTCCTACAGACCCTTCTTCATGTTGTATTTCAAAAATTTGTTGAGAACCATATCATATCCATCCCTTGCTAATACAATGAAATCACGAAAGAAAGGAAGAGAGGTGAGGATAGAGATTCAATGGATAGGGAGGATAGGGAGGGAGAGATGGTGAGAGATAGAGAGGGGGAGATAGAGAGGGGGAGGGAGAGAAAGGGATATAGATAGGTAGAGGAGGAGAGATACATAAGAGGGGGAGAGATAGAGAAGAGGGTTTAGGGTTTAGGGTTTAGAGATAAGTTTGAAGTCATAACCATACAGGTCATTGTACCTTCCTTTGTAGGTAGCATATTTTTGCACAATAATTACTATGTCTAGCCAAGGATAAGGTAAACTTGTACAAATAACTCCTCTTACTAAATATTTAGTCTCCTCATTTTCTAGGAAAAAATACTCCATAGTTTCTCTATATATTATTCTAAACTTGTACCAAACCTCTCCTTTAATTGGAAAAATTGTTTCCCTAAATATCAATTCCTTATAAATTAATTCTCAACCTTCAAATTGTAATACCATCCTTCAAGGATTGAGCAAACTCCAAGGAAATTTCTTTGCTACACAATCCTTCAAGATACCTGATAGCTCTTTATTGATGATAATTCTATTCATTTCTACCTTAAATTCAATCCTACAAATGAGAGTGATAAGAAAGTGTGAGAACTAAATGCTACAAATGAATATGGTTGAAATGTAGGAAGCATATGATGTTTAGAATATGATGGTGACACTCATAAAATTTTACTTTGAATACTCTCATCATTAATTTATGTGTTATTATTTGCATACTATCCATTGTGATTTAGAGAAGAGAGTGATATAGAGAGATAGAGGGGGATGTTGAAAGAGATAGACATATCATGATAAAGGTAAAGAAATATATGGATACAAAGAGATAGAGAGATGAATTAGAGGAACATAAAAAGATAAATAGAGATAGAGATATAGAGTAGGAGAGATGGAAGGAGAGATGGAGTGAATGAGAGAGAAAGGGGGGAGAGGGAGAGATAGATCAATAGATAGAGGGGGGAAGAGGGAGTGACATAGATAGTGGGAGATATAGAGAGATAGAGATAGAGATATATGGGAAGAGAAAGAGAGATGGAGATATATGGGAAGAGCAAGGAAGAGAGGTGGAGATAGAGAGTTGATGGATAGGGGGGATAGGGAGGGACTAGAGATGGTGAGAGATAGAGAGGGGAGATAGAGAGAGGGAGGGAGAGAAAGGGATATAGATAGGTAGGGGAGAGATAGAGAAGAGGTATTAAAGGAGAATTATCATATCTTTAATCAAATGGAATGCTACCTTGAGCATAACTCCCCAAGGAGACATGCCATCCTTGGATTGTTGACATGAAACAACCAATCAAAATTTGGTTTCTCTTTTCCCTCTCTCTTTTCCTTTGTATCTCTTATATTTCTCTCTCTCATTCTCTATCTTTTTAGTTTATATCTCTTTCTATTAGCTAATAGGCTACATATATTGTGAGATTTGAGCTTGAAACAAATCTCATGCCTGGAAACCACTATTGTGTCATTGGAAAACAAGTTTCAATCGCCATTTAATGGTAAACCAACTATAGTGTAATGGTAAAATCCTCAAAAATATTAGGTAAAAGCCTATATATACTATTATATAATAATAAATATAATATAATTATATATAATTTAATCTAATATTACTATTATATTAATTATATTTTGCATTGGGAGAACACCAAGGAAAATATAGAATATATAATTTCATGAAGAAAGAACATGAATCTCTATTATTAATCTACAAGAATGAGCTACAAAATATAAATCTAATATAGCTATTATATATTTAACTAATATATACTTAACTATATTGTATAATATTAAAACCTAGCTAAATGGAACCATAATTTTCAATTTACTTTACATACTCTAAAACCTAATAAAACTAGGTTGTAGCTCATCAAATTGGAGAAGTGAAAGGTCAATACTAGCACAAAGGAAGAGTTTGGAGGAGTGAAAACTAGGTTAATACCAGTTTTGAGGAAGAGTTTGGAGTTAAAACAAGATCAATACCAGTGTCGACGAAGAGCAGAGGAGTGAAAACAAGGTCAATACTAGCGTTGAGGATGAGGTTGAGTGCACTCAAGGAAAATCAATGACCAAGGGACAATGAGTACTGTAAGTTTGGCACCCCCATTTTCTTTAACCTACAATTTTCATGCCTAGTTTCCAAAGATCTTCTCGTACATTGGCACCCCCAAAGGTCTAGGATTTCATCTCACATAGCCTTCATCGCATGATTCTGAAGAAATTGTAGACTTAGTCCAAGTATATTCTAGGCTATGCTAGATCTAATGAATGGAAATAGAGGCATACAATTCTTCTTTAATACCTCCACCACAAACATATGCAAGGAAAGGTCTCCTCCCTTCTTGGCAGTGATAACCTCCTCCACACACAACCCTTAAAAATTATGAATAGAGGAATATAATCTTTGAAGAAATCAAAATTGATTCTCTCCTACCTAATGAAATTAGTAATTTTATCCTTACAAACATTTATAGTGATTACTAGAGGCACATAGACCAATTCTTCATAATAGAAGAATTTTATCATATTTTTCCAATGATGGCATAATGAGAAAACCTTAGGTTAAATGAATAATTGCTAGCTTAATTCTTTAAATAATGTCCAACCGTATAAGAGAAGACCATTTTTGTGTGTACTTGGATACCATGGAGAAAGGATCCTTGGGCTCTTTCATCAGTCAAGGTATTGTTAAATTTTAACACCTAAAAGTGAGAATGAAGAATCTTTCCTAGTATGGTAACCATCCCATTATATCTCTTAGATTTGTTAGAGATATTTTTGTTTCGAAGTAGAGATTGGACCATCAAATGCTGTCACCATTAATCTACCAATATATCCATCAAATTGACAAATCCTGACTTAACAACCACAAATTCAAAAGAAAATTTCCTTTGTCATCCCTAGAGCATCAATTCAATGCCAAGTTTCTTGCTTTAATAAAACCCTAAATGCAATAAACCTCTATCATACCATGTTGCACACCAATCCAATGAGTTACAGTTCCAAGATGGTGGGTGGATTGGTGGATGTCATTTCTATTTAGCCCTCAAACCCTTACATAGGAAAAATAGGGCAGCCCCTGTATTTGATTGTTTTCTCCCACAAAATAGTGATCTCAGAGCATATCAAGCTTGTAAGAACACATATATTTATCGACGCCAATGATTTTAGAGCATTTCAAGCTTGTACATATCCATACAACACAAAAGAACTTTAGAAAAATAGTAAAAACATAGAAAATTGCTTCAAGAATGTGGTGCTGCAATAAGAAAGAGTTCAGAATATAACTACAACAACAAAGGCTTTCCATGTCTAGATTTTAGCAAAGAGGATTTTTAAAATATCATAATATCTCTAGTTTATGGTTTGTTTGAGAAGATTGGTATTAGGATTTGGTTGTGGCATACATACATACATATAAATGTTGTCTTCTAAGTATTTTAACCACCATGGTGTTCAAAATATCAAAGGGTTTCCAAAATAGATACTTGGCATCAATAGTTTCATCATGGTGTTCAAATTATCAAAGGGTTTCCAAAATAGGTGCTTGGCATCAATAGTTTCATCATGGTCAGGGTTTCAATTTCTAGTCATCAAATTGGTTGGGTATTCATCAAGTTGATGTTCACAAGGTTTCAATAGTATTTTGAAAGCTCCAAAGAGTTTGCCAACATTCATCAAATTAGAGGAAAAACTTCGTAAAAAATCATTCAAAGTCGCATATCAAAAAGTCTATTTTTAACTCGCATTATTTTTCACCGTCACCTTTTTCAAAGCAAAAAACTATTTTTAACATGCATTATTTTGAAATTTACTATTTTTAGGTGGTACTATATATAGCCCATGCTATTTTCAACTTGGTGTTAACTATTGTTAGATCATATATCTTTAGGTCTCTTGTCATACAATGGATATGAGATTCCAATAATTTATATCGTTAGTATAACTAGCACCTGACTGGTTTTATTTTTAGATCTAAAAATTAAGATTTTGTAGAAGAACTTGTATGTCACCCAAGTAGTCAATAGCTCAACTTGAAGTGCATTTGGTTTATTTCATTTATTTTCATAGATAGTTTTTAAACATCATAAACAAGTGTTATTTGAATTTAGATTGATAATTTTCACACCTACTTGTTGCTGAATTTGCTATTCAATATTATTGTTAATTTAAAATTCAATGTATATTCACTAAAATTTATTACACATGTCTTGCTTCTAAATTGCTATTGAGATGTTTTGTTATGTGTCTTAAGTAGATCAAAATTGATTTAAACAAGATTGAAAACTTTTTAATTGAAAGTTTGTTTGAAGTTAGAGAATGCGGCTTTGTACCAATCCCTTAATTTAATATACCAAAGCATTCATATCCTTGTCTTTTAACTTATCCAATCCTTCTGTATACTTGCACTACTCGGTGTCTACTTTCAGCTGAATAATGTGAGTAGTTGTACAATTTGTTTTCAATCAAAAAGGATAAAAACATTTTGACTATAGTTGAAGATTGTCTTAACCTTTGTCCTAGGTGAATAAAAAAAGACATACCTTCAATTTTATTAAACATATGCAGGAAAACCCCCAAAAAACCCATAAAAAATGTAAATATGCAAGTACATATTGCCTAGATTAGATTTTTGGGAACTTTTTTTAGTTTGTTTATAAGGATATTTCTCATTCTAGTTTGTGAAGCAAATCTACCACACATCTATTCCATTTTGTGTCACACTAAAAGGTGCAAATTGAAACACTAAGAGATATGCTCTACTTTTACTTATTCATTACTTGAATAGTGTTAGAACTCAATTTCATTATACAATAAACAAATGAACAATTGAACATCATTGAGAGAATTTTTTTTTTTTTTAAGAAACATTACAATATAACAATTTCAATGATAGCAGTAAACATGATTACATACATTAGCATAACATGAAAGAACTATTTTCATTTCAAATTAAGTATAGGAAAGTACAAGAGGAAGGGTTAAGAAGTCCTCACCTATTTGGCATCTTCCAAGACTCGGCTTGCTAGCTGATGAGTTGAGGGAAGCATCATCTAAGTGCTTTTACCTCCAACCATGGAATTGTTTAGTACCCAGTGCACACCTTCCTACTGCAAGGGTGCCCTGCCCTTCTTGCGAAAGATGATGTTGGATTAACCCTCAAATAGCCATCTGAGCTCTGGTGGAGGAACCCTATCTAACTAGCTCTGCCTAAGTACTAAGGAATCCTTCCTACTAAGCTAGCAATTATGGCTAGCTAGATATCTCGATTGCATGTGAGTATTAGGAGCAATCAGTGGCACCTACCCCTACTATGGCCATAGGTTGCCCTACCGTGCTACTCACCCACCCTGCTCAAATTGGAAAAGCTTCCCTTAACTAGGGCTTCTGGGAGAATATTTATCCGTAACTTACTCAAGTCTGGACACCTATCCTACGGCATTAATTTGTGTCCTACCCATGACTCTACTAACCTTCACTCACACATCTTGGCTACCTACCACATGTGTCAAATAATTCTAGGGCTAGGCTAGGGTTACTGCAAAGGTCACTTACCCTTTATGACCAACTTCCTTACATGTTTAGTATAAAACATACTAAACTAATACAATAAAGATATAAAGTCAGAATAACAATAAAGCCTCATATTGGCTAAGTTTAAGAAGTTTTAGACTAATTAGTCATTACATGAGTCCAACTAACTCTTCCAAGTTGGGGCTACCAAAGTTTAAGTTCTTTCCTTTTCATAAAAGATTAATAACCCCTTTATATTCATTGGCTACCTACTGTTAAGATGTCATAAGACATAATGGTGGTGTTGGTTCATTAACAACGTATTTAACTTTCTCCTATCAGTTCTCTATTTTGTTTCATAAGATATTTTGTTTTCTATATTACAGGCCCTACGACACAACAGACAAAGGCTTCAACAATCTTTTCTTTTTGTTCCCATTAAGAGTTCACAATTTGTATTCCCAAGGCTTCAATAATATTTTCTTTTTGTTCCCATTAAGAGTTCACAATTTGTATTCCCAGACAAAAGCATTGTAGAACAAGATTATTTCAATAGGTATTATGAAGTTTAGTCACAAAAAGGAAACAAGACTTTATCACATAATGTCAAACAAAAATAAAGAACAACAACAAAAAGAATTTTCTCTTCGTTGGTCACTCTCTCATTACCACAGAGCATTAGACCTGGTGCACCTTTTTCTATTTAAGATTTCTGACCACTTTACTCAAAGAATCATCATGAAATGAGATGTGTTCGATGAGGTTTCCATGCTCAAGAACCAGAAACTTACAAGCAAGCAAATAACAAGCATTTCATAACTTACATTCTCCAGTTTATCCCTTTTAGGAATACTTAGACAAAAAGAAAGAATAATGTGCACAGACAAGTCCAAACTAAGATAGCAAAATCTTGAACAAGAGCGCACATAAGCATCTTAACATGATCATATGATTTGTGTCTTCTCTTCAAGAAAATAATTATAGGAAATTACATGCCTGTAAGATGAAGCCTTGGTCAACAACGAGCTCTACATAAACCAACACTAATGGTCCTTTCAACTGTTACACCTTCTCCTTAGGACGTCTCTACCCTTTATAGATCCCGTGTCCTCCCTCTGGTCCATCTATTTTCAGGAGATAAATTTCTTTTTCCTAAAATCCCCTTCCTCTCATCTATTTCCTATATCTGTATCTCCTATTTTCTATGTTCATATCCCTTCCCTTCTCTTTTCCACCAAAGCATGATACACAAAAGAGATATCCTCCTCAAATGATCGTCCCCAGATAGTTATCAAAACTACCTTGCCGTATTCTTCCTTCCACGCCTTCCATGAACACGATTTTGTGAATTCAAGATGATAAGAAGGTAAATCCATGGTGTAAGTCTCGACCACTCCCCCGAACGATGCACAAAATGAAGGTAATAAATTATATTCAGATTCTAAAATTAAGAATTACAGACGCGCGATTCACGTAATCCCCACGTCACTCCCAAATCTCCACTCTTGGAAAGCTTCTAAATTTTAATACCACATCAATCCTTGAGGCCAACCATTTTAAATCAAACATCGATGAAAATATATGCTTCACTATTTTAGTCGACCAAGACTCTTCAAGAGAATACGGGGTAGGAAATTTATGCATTGGTTAATTTAATTATTAAAACATCCAACTCAAAGATGGATGGGTTTCAATATCTTGCCCTTATATAATTTAGTAACATATTTATTTATTTAATAAATCCCTTCAATATTCATTATAACATTATTAAGTTCACTTGGAACAAAATAAATAATATTATATATATATATATAAGCTTACCTAGCAAGGTTACTCTCAACGATATGGTTACCAAAAACATGGAACCAAGTACCAAGGTTAAGTAAAAGTCAATGCCCAAAGAGATAAAATAACCAGTTTTCTAAACCCTAATATCACTGATGGCAAAACCATTCTAAGGTTCACTCGATAACCTACGATGATAGGATACCAAATACTCACTTCTAGGGTTTACAAGATCCTGAGACCAACCTTAGCTCAAATGGTGATTACAGGGTTCTTACAACATTACCTCTCTACTCAGATGATACTTCCCTACTCCCGAGCACTGCGGAATGACTATCCTGTATCCAACTCCAACAAACAAACAAGGATTAGACTATCATCTCATTAATGATCAAAACATATTTCAATCTACTCAATTACTATAAGATCTAAACTTTCTTTCTAAGTTCACCACAGTATGAACATTTAGGATAAACATGGTACATGTTTCCATTGCGTTTTCATAGCATAATCCTAATATTTCCATCATTTCATGCATAAATACACAACATTTGTAACATTCAACATTCTTAAAGCAAGAAAAATAAGAGTGTTTATAAGTCACTAGGGTGGGATGTAACACATAGATATGGCTGGAGGTAAAAAAAGACAAAGAATCATAAAAAATCATGTTATATATATAAGTGTATAAGTGTACCATAGTACAATTTATTTCACTCATCATCTATATAGAGATATGTATAAGCATACACCACCTTACTTGAGGATTCAATGAAAATGGGGTGCAAAACCACACTTGGGCACAACTATATCCTGAGTAGATCATCTACAAAGAAAGACAATATTAGATCAAACTAAACAGGAAGATAATGCGATGATATAATATACAAAGAAATAGTACATGCATTGCATATTTGGATAAAATGCTAAACAAAAGAAGCGAAATAGTATAAAACATTCTCAATCAATAAACAAGCCAATCTCTAGGTCTTCATGAATGAAGAAAACATCATATAGATAACTTTCAAGTTCACAAAACAATATTTGCTGAATAACAATTTGTAGGAAAATTTGATGTCAAATCAGCACAATGTTCATCATACCACTCACTACTTTTAGTAGTTTTTCGTAAGCTATTTTTAACAAATCTATTTTTTAGCACAAATAAAAATAGTGGATGATATTATATTCTTATGTGTCATCTTTCTAGTGGTCCTTGCACCCTTTTCTAGCTTTTCCAACTTTTCAACTTTCCCTAATGGTCAAACTAGCAAGCATCACTAGGTAATCAATTTTCACAAAATTTCAGGCGTTGCATCTTTTCCACACTAGTCATCATAGTCATCCATCTTAGAAGATGTCATAATTGATTAAGTTGTCTATGCACCATTATCAAGGAGAACCACACACTCATACAGTTTTAATCAAGAAATATCAGATGTACGGGTATGGTAATTCATAGAAACAATTAAATATGGAGGTATGTTTGCACTGGAATCAAATCATTTTACAAGGATGAGCATGTCTCCAATATGCACAATGTGGCAATATTTTGGGGCCAAATTTCTTTCAGTTTGAGAGATATTATCATTTAATTATTTTTCCAGCAAATTGCAAAAAATAATAATAATAATTTGGGGATTGTGAAGAGGCTAGAAAAAAACAAGTATACAGTGGATCTTGTTTGGTTAATTTTCATAATGTGGTCAGTTTTGAAAGAAAAATATGCCTCCAATCAAAATATGTCATCTATTGTGCTTGCTCAACATGTTACGTTAACAATTTGATATTGTCGTCATTTAAGGAGTTTGGTTCATACCTATAAATTGTCTAATCATATGAATAAAGGTTGGAAAGTGCACTTTATTGTTAAATTCAAAAGTTCTTAGAAATTTCAACTACCCAAAATTTCCTTTTGAAGAAAAGCTAGCAAGTTTGTTAAAATCCTAAAATCCCAAAATTTGCTTTGAAGGAAAATTGAGGAAGTTGGTAGAACTCTCAAAATCCTGAAATCAATATTTGGATGGTAAGTTAGATAGCTAGAAAGTTTGCCAAATGTATGAAATCCCAAAATTATTTCATGAGAAAGTTTATAAAGTCGTCAAAAGTTTTGTTGGGAGTTTTACAGGTTTGCTAACCTTCCAAATCGTCGAAATTCATTATTGTCATTAGGTTTGAAGGTTCACTAACCTTCTGAATTGCTGAAATTCACTATTCTCGATAGATTTGAAGGTCCACTAACCTTCCAAATCACTGAAATCTCTATCAAAGTTTGCTTCTAAACATGTATAAAAAAATTGATTTGTTGAAAAGGAAAGGCAATTTGCAAATGCAAAAATAGCATCCTCTCGGCCTATGGAGGCTTTGGAATAGCAGTGGCATCCTTCAAAGCATAATAGAAAAGGGATTTTTGCCAAATATTATGGTTGAAGCACCCTAGGTATGCACAAAATGGATTTGTTAAGGAGGCAATAGATCCTTTCAAGCAAAGACAAATGGCAACTATAGAGCCAAATCCCACACCCCTCTCCACCATACACTTAACATGCTCTCAACCTTCAAAATATAAGCATAGACAAGGCTTGAACTATTTAACAAAGTGCCTCTCATGAGCTGCCATAATGTAGGATATACATGATGGGTTTGTTAAAAATGCTTTAGTAATTTTCAATGCCCATGCATTTTGCAAGTGTAAAATCAAATCTCACTATCTTTGCCAAGTTCTCCCTACCCGTGCCTAAATGAAAACTTCTTGAAGATCACACAAAAAATACATAGGAGGGGGGGGTGAATTAGTAATTGAAACCTTTTAAAACTTTAAACCTCATAAACCATAAAAGTAAAAAAACAGAACATTATGAGCAACATAAAACCACATGAGCAAGTTGAACACCGGGATTACGTGGAAAACCCTTTCGGGTAAAAAACCACGGCAAAATATTGCTTTTATTTCTTCAAAAAGGGCACCAACCCTATTACATAGGTGAGGACCAACCCACCGGGAGCACCATCTTTCACAAAGCACCAAATTCAATTTGTAGAGGCACCAACCTCGAACCAACTGAATTAACAACTTCAATGATGTTGAAGCACCAACTTCAGACTTCTAGAACAGATCAGCAGAACAATGATTTCTAGCAATGCCTTCACATGTACTATGAAGCTCTCAACTATGCTCTAAAACTGAACAAATATTCACTTGAATCAAACACTACAATTCTAATTTTTCTCAAATGTCAATCTCCAACCATGTAACCTCTCCAAAACAATCTGAGCAAGAGAAGATCATCCTCTCCCAAATTCAATTTATCTTTGAAATTAGAAACATAATATCATCACGCAAGTGATTTATTTTCTGGACAGCATAACAAAACTCTCAATCTCTCCTTTTTATACTAACATAGCGAATCACTGCATTATATAGACCCAGCTCAGACACGTTAACAACCAACTTCAACAACCTTTTAACACACAAACAATAAAAGGAGCTACTAGCAGGTAAAAGACCCATCTTCACACAACAGTCACTTTTCTACCAAAACAATTAATCGATCAACTCTACTTGCTAGCCAATAATAGTCATTGTCACCAAGAATATTTTCGAATCAAAGTAGTTAAGCCACACCACTTTTCCTCAACATGTATTATTCAAAAAGGTCAAAACTTTGAATGATCTTCCTCCAAATAAAGACAACTCCACAAATTATTCAACCACTCCTCTGACTATAGAAGGCGTTACCTTAGCATGAATTGTCTAGATATATTGATAGACTTTAGCCACTTATTCTGAAAAAAAAACGTCATCATCAATAAACACGTCTTAAGGAATGATTGAAGGCTTTAACTTAGATTCCACCACACTTAGAAGACCCATATTTGGAGAGTCACGATACATTGAAGTCGATTGCTAATATTAATAGAAGACCCAAAAATAAATATCAAGGAGAAACGTTTTCTGAGAATATTAAAAATAAATAAAACACACGACTCTGTTATTTCCACATCCTCAACTAAATATTTGCATAAATTGGAGAGTATGAGTCATAGCAAAGAAAATAAACGCTTCATTCAAATCCTAATATTCTCCCATACACAACAAATTTCAAAAGCCATGTAGAAATCAAGTTGCCACTAAAAAATAATATTTGAAGCCACCTGGCAGAAATAATAATCAAACCCCACATCTTCACAAAGATGTCTATATGCGGCCAACACAAAGGAGTAGTTTTTTTTTTAAATCGAATCACATCAAGTATTAGACTTTTCAAACCATAGAAAAGCTGACTTGGCACATATGTTTGGACTATTCAAGCAGCTCGATAAAGTAAGGATGATTTAGCACAAAAGATGACAAGTAAGATAGCAAAGAGCTTAAGCACACACCCAACCAGCATGAGATATGATTCTACAAGAGTTGACAAGCATGTAAGGCTAGTTTACATTGAAAGGATAGGAAAGGTAGATCCTAACATGTTGATGCAAATCACCACAATGAAAAATATTTGAAATATCATGCACAAGAGTTGGAGAAAAGGTTTCCTGCTTGTTCAATAACAATATAAATACATATGGATTCAACAACTACAATCTTGGATATTATTGGCAAGGGTTTGAAGAATTTCACCAAAGCTGCTAAAGATTTAATTAAATAAATACAGGATTGCTGGTCTAAACTATCCAGAGACCTTGAATTCCTTACTAATTCTGGGTTCTAGATTTTATGGAATACAATAAAGGCTTTTCTAGATCATGGAACAAAAGAATAAATTGATATTTTAAGCAACCAATACCTAGAATAAGCTCTTTGAAATTATATACAGAAGCCAAAGAATGCTCCTTTCTTCTTGCAATCATTGTCTACACTTTCAAAGGAAAGGTCCTTGTCCATAACTCTATTAATGATAGTGGTGATCAAAATGAGATGAAAAATGATAAAAATGCTACTCAATCAAGGAATAGAAATGAGGGATATTCAGCCTTTACGAAACATCTACATTCCTGACATGAGAACTAACTCTCAGAGAATGGCATGGATTTTAGATGTGTAGCGTCGTAAATTGTCATTTTCGGGAAATCAGAATTAAATTGGGAATTATTATTTAATATTTAATTAACGACACTAAAAGACCCAAAATAGGTTTGGACTGGGGCGCCACTGCCCTTGTCCAACCTATTTTGGCTCAATTTTAAATATGTTGTCGACATTTTAACATTTACAAATTTAAATTCATTTGTTTGCTTTTGATAATTAATTTTGCAGGAAAACAAATAATTGCATATATATACAAGTCTTTTTCACCATTTGAAATCCTAGCAAATCTTTTGAGCAATTGTGCATCCTGAAAAAGTAGTCAAGACAATTCAAGGGAAAAATAAGAAGCATTTTATAGCACTTTCATCAATCAAGATCATGTTTGCAAGGCATTTGAAAGAAGGAAGCAATTATGAACAAGGAGTTATTATGATCAATCATGCCATTATTATGAAGATGCATGAGTATTCCTCTACATGCTAGCTACAACAATCTATTGTGTTTTGTGGACTAACCTAGTGCAAATATTCAAACCATTCAAGCATCCATCAAATAACCTTTGGTGGCAACTCATGGTTTGGACAACACTTCGACAGAGATTTCATACCAAGGTAACACTATCCATTTATCATTTGTCATTTCAATCAATTATTGTTTTTCCCTCTGCCCAACCTAGGGCATGCCCTCTTGATCATCATCATTTGTTGGATGTGGAAGTAGAAATACCAAAATAGGGTTTGACTTAGGCAAGACCCTATACAACACAACCCTTTCCCCTCTTTTCATGTGTGCAAGACAGATTTGAAAATTTCATTAGGAGTAGGTCACAAGAAACATAGAGAAAACTATAACCTACCTTTCAAAGTTTTTGGATCCCGAAAAAGCTTTTTTTCTAAACAGGGGTGGTACCACCCTTGCCCACCTAATTCAAGCTCAATTTTCAATCACATGTTCCATTTTCTATCTCCTTAGATCTGTAATTGTTTCGACAATTTCCATTTTCGTCTGTGCAATAAATTACATTTTCAGATCTAGGTTTTTAGTCAAATAGGCTTGTTAAAAAACACATCAAATTTCTCCTCTTTGCAACTCAAGAGAACCAAACCCTAGGAGATTGGCTCTACCTTGTGGCGGCTAATCCAATCATCAAGCCTTAGTCATTTTTGTGTTCGAATGTAGTGAGAAAATGAAAAGAGACAATCCTAGTTAATTTGGTTGGATCTAGGATCTCTTTTCCTATTCTATAAGATGAATGTTCAAAGTTTCATTGATCATTCTCTTGCAATTGTTACTGAAAAAGCCTCTAAATTTTGGTGGGTTCCTTAGAAGGGAAGCTACAACTGGAAGATGTCTATTGTTGCTAAAAAGCCTTGTTAGCTGAAAATGGAATGGCTATTCATGACTTATCCATTATTCTCCAAAGCTTTGGAAATGTGGGTTCACAAGCAACTTAACTCATTCATCAAAAAGGGGGAAAGATTGAAGTTGTAGGTGATGTCATAGGAGCAATAAAGAAAAAAGTCACCTTGAAATCCCTAGTTTGATAAGACATAAAATTCGAGAAGGAAATGTCAAAGGATTTGTAGGGGCAAATGAAATTAACCCAAAATACCATTACTTGAAGAATGCAATGATGACAGTAAAAGAGGCAAATCAATTCATAAATTGTATGCCCTTCAAATTTTGACAAAACTCAATATTTATTTTAGAGCCTTTATTCTAATGTTTGTAACTAAATTGTTTTGAGGAATACTCTGAGGAGTTATTCGTATTTTATTGTATAAATCTTTATAAACTCCCAAAATGGGAAGGAATCAGTTACAAAACTGAAAAGCCATAAATGCTTTGAAATGTAATGTAATAAACAAAGGGGGGATTATAGTTTTATCTTGATGGAAGTTCTTGAGAGTTCTTTGTTGGGAAGAGAGTGAGGTTCCTCACTTTGTACAAAAAGGAAAAAGTTTGTGAGTTTTTTAGCTTTGAGAAATGAATGAGGAATGATAAGACTAATCTATAAGCTAGGGTACATTTCTTTATGTTGTTAATTGTTCTACTATCCCATTAACAACCATTTTTTAAAATATTTTTCATGTGATGTATTACAATCGTTCCTCTTTGATATATATGTTTTCTTATGCATCTAGGATGAACTTAAAAGATGTTTCCTTATTTGTGAGTCATGGAATCCTTAGTTGCATTCTTGTCTATTCAGTAACATATTCCTGAGAATGAATCTTTGTTCATTCTTATTCTTTTTCTATGTTTGTAGTTGTTAGTTCCTCCAATCAATTCCTCAATGACTTCTAAAGATAAGCCACATCTTATGTGTAAAGACACTGGGAGGTTGGCTAAGAAATAGGAAATACACTCACATTTACCCTCCTCTACACTTCAAGCTCTACAAGAACTAGGGGGTATCCCTTTATAACTTTGATCACAAATACATGACAAATTTGTAATGCAAAGGATAGCAGATGGACTTCATACAAAATAACAAGGACTTGCTCAGCTACATACATGATTATTTCATTCCTTGTAACCTTTACACCGTAGTTATCAAATAATTACAAATAAATTATATAATGGCTTTGGATTTGTAAACTTGAAAGTTATTGTAAGAATGGGCAAATTCACAAAATCAGACCAGTGCCTATTAGGGGCTACAAAGTAGCAATGGCATGTGAACACTTCTATTACAACATTTAAACATATCCCAATGGTCATTCCAAACAAATGATATTGATTTACAATAGCATGACCTACTAATGGCTTAAATTTACATAATTCTACTTAAGAATCCCTCTACAATCCAAACATTCTGACTAAATCCTAGCCCTTGATCAATCCCCCTCACATCTATAGATCAAAGACCTGTCAAGCCATTTTCATCATCTCTTCATATCCTATCATCATGCTATCCATTTGATCATCATATTCTATCATAAAGTCATCCTACCATTTTGAAAAGCAACCTACATGTCATCACCCATCAATGTCATCTAAGGGGCAGATCAAGAGGGTTGAAAGAACCATCTCTTAACACATAGGGAACCCTCCTCTTTAGCTCAATCCATGGAGCATTGAAAAGCAAGATAAAAGGTTATTTTCCTTCCTATAAAATTTATTTATTTCTTTGGTTTTCATTGTCTTCAAGGTGAATAAGGGGCATGGGAGGGTTTTTCAAACCCCCACGTCCATTATAAACACATTAAGTTTTTTCCAAGTGTCTTTTATTTTAAACATTGAATCATCAATAATTTCTATAGGGGATGTCTAGCCATTTTCAAGACAATTGAGGGACCTCTAACATATCCTTGACCACCTCAAGAACTACTAGACATCCCCTAACCATTTCTTGTCCCACCCTAAAATGGGGACGTGTTTTCAAGACATTTCTTGAATTCGATTGTTGGGTGGGATGGCCAAAGTTTGGAATTGCTTGTATTAGAAACTGCGTGAAACGTGTCTGTATAAACTCTGTTGCAAGCTCTGCAAAGATGAATTATAAACATGGATGCAGCGACAACATTGCAATGCAATAAAATGATATAGTGTGAAATTTATCAATTACTCTGTCACACATATAGATAGGAATTGAAATAAAACACATAAACCAAAGCTTCCTCAAAAGAAAAGTGTTAAGATTCATTGCATACTTTATTAGTAATTGGACCTCGAGCAAGATATGGTTTCTTGTTTCATAAATGATGAAATCCATAAGCTACTTGAGTATCCATACCTGTAACATGTAGTCCAAATGAAGTACAAAGTCATGGGGAGAAAATTTGTTGTTTACACGTACTATAATAACAATGTATGCATATCATACAATAGCATCCTTGAAAATCTTCAACATTTTCCTAATGGAATAGTAATAAACATCTTGTACTCTCCCACATAGATTTCCTAAATAAATATATCATAAAAACCCTCAGACAACTAGGAAATTTTTTAATCTAATGTGAGAATAAACACAACTCTCTTTTACAAACAAATCTCACTAAAAAGATTTTGGTTTAAATGAAAATAAGGCCTCTTAATCATTTGATCTGTTAAGTAATGTTTCTTTATAGTAAGCATGTTTTCTAAATTTCTCATAAGACCAGATCCAACACCAAGAAACTCTCATATTGATAATTAAATAGTGTAAAAACTTCCCAGCGATAAGCAAAACACTGAATGTTGGTTGTGTGGCTAGTTCTAATTATTGTTCAAACTTCAAACAATTAATAAATAACCCTACACTAAGTCACAAGATTTGCATTCATGGTTGTGTTCTATAAGTTCAACACTACATAAAAATTGGAAAAAATTGTGATTAAGTAGGATGAATTAAGAAAATTATTATTATTTTTAAATAATAATCAAATTCAAAAAATGTCAGAATAAATAAATATTACCAAATATGTTTGAAAATTCTATAAGATGTCAAAATATATAAACCATGATAAGTAAGAACAAATAGACAACCCAAACGTATCATAATGCTTATGGTTGCAACTGTATAGAGTTTCAACCAGAAGCATCTTGATACATCCATATAGAATGGAAATATATGTCTTTAACCAACCCAAATTCAAAAAATTTACTAACAAATAAACAAGTAATAAAAATAAATAAAATACAAATACTCTAATATTAAAAATTCAATTGAGGCTAAAATTAAAATAAAATCTATTAAACCAACATGAACCAACAACAAAAAGACAAACCTAGAATGGGAAGTAATTTGCACCTCAGTCTATGAACAATGACTATCGTAAGAAAAAAGTACAATCCCAACTAACATGTGACTACCTTATATAAAGGAAAATGGCACTCCTAAAAAACTCTCAACCTTACAAAACCCTTATGTGAGTCATAGCATGCAAAGAGCCTCCTTTGAGCAGCCATAATACCCACCATGTGGCCTCTGCATCCTCAACATGTGCAAGGCATATCTCTCTACCTCCTAGAGCTTTTGTTTTGTCTCCCAATGACTGTGATGAAAACCCTTCTAACTCCTCTCATTCCCACAATGCTTTGACATCGGATTAAGGCCTCTCTCAAGCCACCTCCAAGTCCTTCAAGGATGTTTTAACAATATCCAAATCTCTAATAGTGACTTCCAAAGATGAGAATGGGGGCATCACAAGCACTGATGACACTATGGTTAAGGAACAATCCACTAACCATGCTCAAGGAGAAAAAGTTTGGAGATCAATTGAGTAACCACAAACCAAACCAAAAGATTTTTTCCAAAAATCAGATTTCATTTCAAAAGCAATCTTTGAAAACAAAGGTGTTCATTTGGTCAAAAGTAATCTAAAATGTCTAGCAATCATAGGAAAGTTCCAAAGCTTATAGCCAAGCTTGAAAGGTTTGAATGAGTGCTTGGCCACAGAATGGAAATAGTTGGTTAACGATCCACTAGATATTCTCCCCTACACAAAGGACTTCATCATCTGCTACGAAACTAACAAAGACAAGGATGCGACTATAAATTCTAGGGGCCTTGGTTTTAGGAGAAACAATTCCTATGCTTAAGGCCCCCGTTCCCCTCTTTCGACCCCACTAATGACTCCTTTGCCACAATTCGACTATGTGTCCACCTTCCCAACCTTCTACTATAATTCTATCATGACTCGAGGCTATGAACCATCAAAAACTCATTAAAGGAATTCGTTCATGCTTCCAAGGATACTAAATATCTTTATTGCACCACTTGCAAATATTTTTGTTGAGAACTTGTGATGGACCTTGAAAAGGTACTTCTAAAATCAATATCATTGAAGAACCACAAATATTGTTGGTCTCAAATATTATAGTATGTGAACATTCCATCCAAATGTTAAAGGCTAGTGCTTCAATTCAATAAGGCAACAAGACTATCTAGTAGCAAGGGGCCAAAATCCATCACTATGTTGAATTGGGCTTGACTCTAATAATGCTCCACTCCTCTTAACCACTTGGTGAACAACCAAAGTGGATCTCCTCTAGCTCGACTAATGGAAATCTGGTTGATCCCAAGGTGCTCCTTAGAGCGTCCCCCACAAATCTGAACTCCAATATCTCTAGGGTGAAAGAAAGGTCAACCATCACACCATGAATCAATTCGATCTCTGACAAAATCCTTTAGAACAAATCACATGTCCATGGACAAGGAGCATTGATCAATCTTTCAAAAGAAAAAAGATTCCTCCAGAAAAGGAAAGATTACTCATACTATTACCCTTTGCTCACATGAAGATAGGAGTGGTGAAAATCATAGTTCGTAATTGTTTCAGTGTCATATCAAATGGAATTTTGTATTGGCTCCCCTTTTTTAAGGGTCTGAAGTCTCTTTTTTCTACTATTTTTTTATCTTACAAAATGAGTATGGGCCCTTTCCCTCTTATCAATAAAAAATAAATGATGTCTTTAATTGAATATTCAATTTGTATATATCCTTCAAGTTGGATGCATTTCCCTAAAAATTCAAGCATTATTGTTCATAAATCTAATAAAAATCAAGTTACCAAGCATGTGTGTGAAGACAATAATACAGGAAATTTCTTAAAATTTAAGACATCTTCATGCTCAAGTCTAGGACGCTTGTTACCTAATCAGTCTTCATGTGCAAAAAAAATGCTAGCAGGTAGACAATTTAAATTACTTGACCATATGGCATAGTTCCATAAAATTTCCTTGAGACTGCAGCATTCTTATAGTTCAATAGATGCATCATTTTTTATAAAGGAAAACAAGAGAAAATATATATTTGCTTTGTATCTATGTCAATTCCCATAGATTTACAATATCTTATTGTATCAACATGCAATTACTAATTGTAGTAGAGTAATTCTACACATTGAGTTACAAAGTTGCAGAAGATTGATAGTTTATTTTTTTATCTAATTTTATAGATTTTAACAATAGAAAAATCAAATTTTCAACACGCCAAGTCATTGAGTTTTAAAAGCTAGGAATGCCATACCCATACTGAAGTAATTGTAAAATACTCCTTCATAGGAAACAAAAGTATTAGACAATGTGCCATCTTGAATCCCATCCTACAGACAAATAAAAATTATGCTTATTTTTGGTTCAAGAATAAATATATAAACTAGAAATTAAATGTATAGGGAGATATCCAAGATACAAAACCTACATTTTCCAAAATAGTTCATAGCCTGAATCTTGAAATAATATACCAAGTTTATGTGACCTTTCTTGCTATGAATTCAACATTTTATTTGGATATTTAAAGTCTTCAATAGGATTTCATGTGTTGACCTTGGATTATATTATATATTTTATCAAGGAGTCTCAATGAAAGACGTGATGATGTCCAACCCAAAAGCTATTGTTATTCAGCAATGAGAAGATGACCTACATAATCTCACCAAAAGTAGACCATTCTCTATTTTGCACCACATGAAACTATCAATAGTGGATGGTTGTCAATGTGGTTACCAACTAAAGTATTGCATTAGTGACAATATTATCTTTGGATGGTATTATGTTCTCAACAATCTAGCAAATTTTTTATTCTACCACTCTACCAGTTACCTATCTTCATTATTGCAACAAAGAACGCTATTGTATTATTATTAAAAATTAACCTGAAATAATTTCGGGGCATGAAAAAAAAAATCATAAAGAAAATAAATATTGTCCTTAGCACACTATTGTCTGAAAAGCTAATATTAGTTGTGATAAACATGTACAAATGGCACGTGAAACAAAACAACACTAGTAAGGATTAATACATGTTTTCTGATAAAAAAAGGATATAAAGTGAATTATATATATAGAGTGACCTAGTACCAATTGACCATAAAAGTGCCCATAGTATATCAAATAATTAATTCATCTGAATCAAACATAGATAGAAAGAAGGTTCTATAATACAGCTATATGAGAAACATAAAAAAAAACAAAAAGAGATATAAAAAGAATTCTATATATAGAGTGTCTTGGCACTTATTGGCCACAAAAGTCCCATAGTCTATCAAATAATTAATTCATATGAATCCAACATAGATAGAAAGAAAGTTTATGGAATAGCTATCTAAGAAACATAAAAGACATTTATTTATCATCTTTTCCCAAATAACTTTTGTTTGAGTGTGCCATCTAATGCCTCAACAACATAACACATCATTTGCAAACATGATTTGAGACTTTCTACCTGATTTTATATTACCTACCAATATAATTTTAAAGAAGATTTACATCTAGACCTTTAAAACTTTGCAGAAAAAAAACATACCGTGTATCTATTATAGCAATGCAGATGGATAAAGTTGCATAAACCCATCTGAAGGCAAGGATGTATTATCCTAAAATTTTATTCAATGGCCACTATACACAAAGAAAACCTCTATCCCCACTTTAGGTTGATCCAAGCTAGTGGCCAACCCTCTCTCTCTCTCTTTGTGACACAAATATGCATACATATATCTGTATAATCTTAATAATTTTGCAATGGTTGTTTTCTTTGAAATCATAACCATAAGAAATCAACTTTTGTATTTTCATTCTCATCTAGAATCTCATTTAAAACTCGATATTTAAACCTTGTGCTATTGCTAATAGATAAAGTTCACATTTATTTCAGACAAAGATCTAAAGCTTGCACCTATTTCACCTAACAAAATTTGTGCAATTAACAACCCAGACAAGATAATCTGAACAGTTATATACAAACAATTAAAACCAAACAACCATGCTATTAGGTTATATAACTTGAATTCTTATATAGTAGTTACATTATGAATTGTAAAGAAACAAAATAAAAAGAGGATGAGTTTGAAGTTCAACAAATTTTCCTTTATTTCAGGTTCTTAATTTACTCACTCATTATTTTTAGTACCTGGTCTTGGCTCCGTTCATTCAACAACTCGATGCAGAGTTTTCTATTTTTCACAGTGGTGAAGTTCTCTTGGTGGTCAATTTAATATTTGTTTAATTGCCAGTTAAGTTTACAATGTTGCTATTTAACTTAAGTGAGGAGGGCGTGGTTCATAAGAGGCCCCCTTGGCCTAGTCAAGTAACATTTTTTCTAAAAAGGGGCCAATGTCTATTTTATGTGATGCCTAGAAAGGAGGATTATTTATCATTTTGCAAGGCTTAATTTGTGCCCCAAAAGGTTGACGACCCCCTTGGGGAGAATTTCATGAAATTTCAAAAAAAGTTTAAGTTTAATGTAAATTTTGGAGAGCTAGAAAGGGGTGTGGCTTTTGGAAGGAAAACGGGAGTTTGAAAATTGTGTTTCCCTAATTTCCCCCTCTTTCTCTATTTATTCCCTTCAGAGCTCTCATTTGGGGATGCAACCTTTGACAACATAAGGATACTCTATCAGATTGTTTCCAGATTTCCTACATCATTGGTAGAGGACAAAAACCCTCTTCTTTGGAATCAGGACCAACCATGTGGATTTGCATCGCTCCATACATTTAGCAAGAGTCATTGAGTGAGTTTCATGGTCATTGTAGATTGACCAATCATCAAGGAATGCTTTAAAATTCCCCGTTGACATCTTGTCAAAGATGTGGAGAATTATTTTGTGGAAGGTAATTGAAGCATTGCATTACTATGCTTACTTGATTATACCTGGAGAAGCCATTCATAAAGGAATAGATTTTATGACCCACCACTTCCTCAAGGATTGAATCAATGAAAGGGATTAGAAATAAATCTTTGATAGTAAATGTGTTTAGGATTTTGAAGTTTACACATATTTAGATTTGTTTAGATTCCCTTTCAATGATATGACAATCAGGGAAACCTAATCACTGATTTTTACTTTGAAGGTTATACCTGCCTCCAACATTTTTGTATTCCTTCTTGGACTTTCATTGCATAATTCTTGTTCATTTTATATGGTCGTTTCCATACAGGTTGTGCTCCTATTACTAAAGGAATTTCATGTACACAAATTTTTCATGGTATTCCATTCAAATATTTGTATGTCCATGCGAAAGTATTTTTGTACATAAATTTTTTGAATGTGGCAGCTTTGAGTATGGGTCCCAATCGTCTCCTACATGATCACATGGGAGCTACCTTCGTCTCCTAGGTTTAATCTTGATGTTGGTTCCTTGTACTTTATTATCTTGTCTTGTTAAAGACATGGGTTGATGTATTGTCTAATTTGGCAAGTCCTTCCTTGTACTCCTCATACTCAGAAGGGAACATATTGCAATCATGTTGGAATATTTCATAATCTTCTGATTACTGATGAAATTTTTTGCTTAAGAAGCTAGTTTCATCCTCTGAACAATATTGGAGGTCAAGTACTCTATCATTTGGCTCCATGAAACATCCATCTCATTTTTCCTATGTTTCTCCTCCATCTGACTTTGAATCAAAGGAAGCAACCTCCTCGCTCACTACCTGATTTCTAGAGTCAATGATGTATTTTCTTCCTTTATTTTCTATTGACAGATTATTCTGCTTCTAGTTGTGATCAACCTTAGCTAGTATCAGCCTTCCTCTACCCAATAGTGCATCATAAGATTTTTTTCTCTAAGGAGATAACCATAAAGTTTTACAAGAATTGAGTCTCGACCATTACCTTTTGTGCCATTAGTATTCCCAATGGCATGATCCTATGTTGATCTGCTCCCACCAGTTGGAAGGTTTGTTGCTAGAGGGTTGGTTTCCCTAGGCATTTCCATGTACCTTCTAGCAATACATTTACTCCCAAACCTTTGTCAACAATTGTATTTCTCAAAATTTTCCCCAAGATTTGCATATGCACAATGACCAATTTCTTCCCCATGTTTAATGCAAGTAGCATCAAAACAATGACTTGCTCACCATGCGGTGGTGGTTCTATTATTATGTTTGCACTTGTACATTCTTGTTTTTTATTTTGGTCATCCCCCACTATATTAGTGATTGCTACTCTCGATTGTGGCATACTGTGTAAGAGATCTACTATTCTTAAAGGTATGGTGGTTTGTAACAACTTCCTTGCAATATTTTTATCAGATTCCAATTGTGTAGAGGTACTTGTTATTTCATTGAAACTCCTTTGTTCCTTCGCCATGTCTTGTTCCATTTTCGCCTTTGCTTTTTGGAGTCTACCTTTCTCTGTACAAGGGTCTAGATATGTAGTCTTCTTAGTTTGTGCTCTAGTGACAACTGAAACTACCTTATCTTGTCCTTCCAGGTTTATCATGTTAATGTTGCCTTTTTAAGGATAGTCTATCTTCATGGTCACCTAGTCCGCACCACTTGCATAGCATTCTTGCATTGTTTTGATCACTTTGACATTCTCTAGCAAAATGTAACATTCATTGCATTTTTAGCATTGTATCATGGGTCATCCTTTGGCATCGTACTAGAGTCCACTTCTCACCCCACTGTTATTGTTAAACAAATTATTGTTCCCTCTCCTATTATGGTATCCACTAGGTGGTATTGTTGTTCTATTGTTTTGGAGACATATTTGGTGGGGTAGATTGTTCACCTTGTGTAAATAACACTTGTGTGCTTCTTATTTTTAAGTTGTGTGGGCACTCCCTGATAGAATGCCTAAGAACTTGGCAGATGTCAATTGTTTTGGCAATTTATTTTAATATGATCCTCATTTTTACATTTAGTAAATCACAGGTCCTTATTTTCTTTGGTGGTTTCTTTCTCCGCTTTCAGTTCCTTCATCATTCTCATCATATCCCTTCTCAAGGCTTGGACAATCTTAGATTCATTATGACTACTTTCGTTTGAACTCTTATGTTCTTCTATCTTTCTCTTTCCTCAAGAACATGTTTTATCCTCACTATCGATATCCTTTGGTCAATTATAAGCATCAGCATACGAGAGTGGCACAACTTTCATCCTTTTCCTTGGTGAAGAAATTAACCCTTCAATGAACAAAAGTAGCAGTTAGTCACAAAATCAAACTTCTATGTTGTTTTACTAGAGATAAGTTTTTCAAAGTTCTGAAAATAAAAATTCAATAAAGGGCCAAAGCAAATTCATAAAAGTTTCAGCTAATGGTTCTAGGTTAGAAGTTCAAAGGATATTTCCAGTCTAAGAAACTAGAATTGGATAGATGGCAGTTAGGGAGAAACAAATAAGCACTGCTAATGTAACTGCCAGTCACAAAATCAAATTTATATATTGTTTCTAGAGAGATAACTTTTTGAAAGTTCTAAAAATATAGCTTAATTAAGAGATTTAGCTTACCTATCAAGCCGACAAATTGGACCACTAATCACCCTCATCAAGGTGCTCTTGATTGCTGACTTCCATGCAAATGGGAAGGACCCACCCTGTGAAAAACATTACAAGATGGTCATGTAGTGGGCATTGTGAATAAACACCATATTTTAATTTCTAAAAGCAGAAAAGCTTAACGCTGAATTTGACAATAATCACAATATTCGATTTAGTCCCAGCCTCTGACCTTAATAAAATAAAAATCAGAAATATGCCAAAACTTCGAGCCAGATCATTGCCTGTGCCAAGAGGAATAATTCAACCGGTGGGACTGATTTTCTATTTTCCACATTAAGCTCCCCACCTGCACCACCTGCTACCTGCCCAACATTGACAAACTCATACGATATTTATTCATCCTTGGATGCCAGATTTGTTTCAACTAAATACTTGATAAATTTAGCACCTTAACAGGCTATCAAGAATCATAGGAAAAGTTGTCCACACTGATCTACTTACCACAATCCGTATTCTTTTATGGGTTTCTTGAGCACAAGGGTCCCCAAACCATGGTGAAGGAAATCTGAGGGAACACATCAAGATAAGTTGTTGCAAACTCTTCATTCTATTAAAAGTGTATCCTTCTGTTCAGATTCACAAAACAACATAGCCAGAAAACATTTGGCTAGCCCACAACTGCCACAATATAATAAACCATCAGATTACAAAAATAAAATAGGAAATAAACGTTAGGAAATATATTTCCTGCACTAATATCTCTTCAATTGGTTATTCATGTCTTCAAAATTCTGATCTTTATACTACTAAACACGTAGCAATTCTACAACAGCCACCTTTGTTTCTGTATACTCTTTAATCACTCAAAAATTTCCATATAGGATAATTTAAGATTGCTTCTTCTTCAGTTCTTTGTTCAACTGATTAAAGAAATCATTTTACCGTTTACAGGGGTGTATCAATCGGTGCCTTTTGTTACTTCTGACAAAATAAAGAAGTTGGACAATTTTTTAATGATCCAGCTCATTCCCTCATCTTTCCACATAAGTTGGACTATAGTTGTTCAGCAATAAAATGTCCACACTACTAAAAGTACAAAGGACTTAATATTGGTCAGAACCCCATAATACACATCTCAAAACGTAGCCTATAAAATGAAGTTTCCAACCAAAATCTACTTACACCGCTTTACCTTTACCCCTTTCTTAAAAACTATAAATACCACTTTCAGGTATTGTAAAATGGGGGGATGGGGAAAAGCTTGTCTCTGCTATGAGGGGAGAAAAAAACATTTTCTCCATGTATAACACCTCTCTAATGGAAAATTTAGCTATTTCATAGATGAGAGAACTTTCTACTTGCTATTTCTATTGAAAACCATTAAATCTTGTCTGGCAAGTGCCCTTCAGAACAGATCTGCAAGTACTATGGCTTATGTCTTCTTGTTAAGTGAACCATGTCTTATAGTATTGTATCCTTAGGCATTTTGCCCCAAGAATAAGAAGCGAGAGTTTCCAATATGACACTAAGTACTTAATGTCACCCTATGTCCAACATGGATAGTTTCAACAATTTCGCATCTTCTACTTTGACAACCAAATGTATGTGCAAAGAAGGAGAGAGATCCAAACCAATGTCATTAGTTCCAATTTGTTGCACAAAATGGGAGAAGCTCCATAAAAGTTTAGTTTGATTTTTCCTAAGCTCTGTCTTTTCCAAGTGTAACCAATCTGAATCCCTACTCACTCCTCATTGATGGGCAGACCTTACTTTGTAGTATTGTGAGACTTCTAAATTCTTTTGTGCGAATTCTGTTGAATCCACTTTGTCCTTTTTATGAAACCTCAAATTCAAATACATATAGAGGAGAGGACCCAATAGTTGTGCACCCTGACTTTGCGCTTCTAATTATCCTATGTGGAAATTTCAAATCACTCCCAATTTTTTACAGTAGCTTACTTGACAAGTCCCCTGCTTATAATTGCCACATCAGCATGCTTTTTGTCAAGATGTCCAAAAAGGCCCAAAAAAAAGATGCTACCAATACTTGTGCATTCACATCATGGGTAGTTGAGCGCTCATGTGGCATTACATGATTGGTTGCTTTTTAGATCAAAGCAATACATTTTGTTTAAGCTAGGGTAGTCATGTCACAACTATTGGGCATTATATAAACAATTACTATCACAACTATTGAAACATGCTCAACTACTTGGTCCTTTCCCCTAGAATTGTTGTGAAGAAAAAGGTCCCATTGTACTGAATTTGTATGAATATTAATTGAAGTACTCCAACCCAAACCCCAAGACAATTTATTAATTTGAGGAAGTAAAAATTAGAAATATTATAGTTAGTTTTGGATCTCAGAGTCAAACAAAAATGTACATGTCAAACATACAGACCTTATAATGAAAATTATAAAAAAATATCAAGATAAATGTTTTGAAATGCCTTGACTCTAAAATATGGAGATAATTTATTATAAATAAGTTAATTACAATTCCAAAAGTAATAATTGGAAACATAGTACTTTTTATTAGCTATTTCTCACAGCTTGGCAACTCAAAGTTTGAAAAAGGACAGTCAAGACTCTCGCGGGCATTCAGAGGATGTAAATAGGAATCCTACGTGGCAGTAGTACAGCTGGGCTAGCTTATAACAATTATCGTTCTTTTCCCTTGTTTTGGGTTTTCAGGTTTTAATTGGTCAACGAAATATATTTTATTCATTATATTATTTTTTTGATTTAAATAAGCGGGAGGTTTCGAACTTGATACCTACCTTTTCTATTTTGTATCTGTCAACGTTTAGTTTTTTGGACATTCCATTTTCTTTTGGAATGAACAGATTCAAATTAAATTTATTATCTTTACAAATCCATCACCTCTCTCTTTTCCTCATAAGGTTGAGTTGTCAGCACTTTTCCTTCCTTCTAGAGTGGGTATATTAAAAAATAATATTTTATTATTATTATTATAAGTGGATTATTTTTTCTTTCCCTTATAGTTTGACTTCTTTACCTTTATCCTTCTTCATAGAATGAGTATTGGCAAAATTTACTTGCTCAAGCATTAATGAGAATAACCATTATTAAAGAGAGTTATGGATATTTCAAGGATTGTGGGATCTACTTGTCATTTAAATAAAATACTTAGCTCATGCCAAGGCTATAAAATCTCCTAATTATGGTTACAACTTAAGATTTAAATGGTGGAGAGAATAATAATGGTAAATAATGCCTTCACCCATATATCAAGAAGCCCATCCCTCAAATAAATTGAACCCTCATAAATGCATTGAGTAGAGTAATGGAGACAACTATGCATTTAGTTGGCAGCCAACAACAAATGATCTTCTTGGGTGGCATTACTGAGAAAAGGTTGAAGAGATTGTTTAAGATGCAAAGTGGTTTGCTCCTTTATGTAGCCTAGTGGGGGTCGGTGGAGAAAATTAAGGTCTTAGGCCATCACTATAGGGTTGAAAAAAGCATTTGATCAATGTTTGTGGCAATGTTGTTGGATCTTGGAGAAGGTAAAGAGTTGATTCCTTGGTGGCCTAGAGGATGTCGTTGTGGTGGTGGTTTATGGAGTGAGGATGTTGTCACTAGATGGTACATTCAAAGTGATTATTTGTGTGGTTTGTAGGGAGTAGAGACCATTTATTTCCATGGGCTTGCCATAGAATGAGGCTAGAACAAGAAGGAAGGTGGAAAGAGGCACAATTTTTTTGAAGCAAGCTATGGGGTTGCGAGTGATTGAAGGAATAGCATGGTTGATCACACTCATATTTTACAATGATGATGAGATAAAAATGAGAATTTATTCTATAATAGACTTATTGTTAGTTGTTTCTACTTAATACTACAAATACATCTATTAAGATAAAATTTGATAGTAAGCTGACCTAAGAGATAGAATATATCATAATAGCTTATTATGGTTTTGTGTTAATAGCTCCATGTCCATCACTTTGATTTGGGTTTTTATTACAACCCATAATAGTTAAGTAGATTTATATTTTTGGTAAAAAATTATACAATGGGAGCAATCCCCAAAGCCATAATTTACTTATAATTTTCTTAATTTAGTAATATATTATTATAAATCTAAATATTAAATTAATAAAAAGAAAAACAAGTATATAAAAAACTATAAGTATTATTATAAAATTTTGCAATGAAATATAGATGTCACTAATATTTTAGTTATTAAAATTGTTAAAGCAAAATGGTATAATCTCAATATTATGATTAATGTTGTTTTATCATAAATCTTATGAATTTATATATTGTTATAGTTATTTTGATAGATGTTCTATAGTAGCCTCATAAATACTCATGTCAAAAAAATAAAGCATAATTTACACATATTTAAAAAAAAATCATAAAATTAAGTAAATAAATAACTATTAAGTAAATAAAAATAATGCTTTAGTAAACAATGCAAAAGAGTATAGATATCTTAAATACATCTATCTAAACAACATTGAGAAATATTAGTTTACAACTATTATATTTACTTAAGAATTATTTTATGCACGGACCATTCACTATTTCTTATGGAGTAATGGTCTCATGCATCTAGTGAGTGGATGAATAACTTAGTTGATGTTGATTTAAAAACCATTCATTATGTGGAACCATTGTGCAAGTGTATATAGATCACTACCTTTTCTTATATAGTGGCATCCTCATTATGTTGGGAAGACCTAGAGGTACCAACACTGAAAGTGGGACTTAATGTACTCTCTCATAGTGATGTACTTATCACACTGGAAAGCCCTAGGGTTTCTCATAAAAAATGGGACTTAGTGTGCATTGGGAATGGTTTGGTGATGTACACACTTACTAATGACTTACACATGTGAAGTTGGAAGGATTTTATGAAGCTTAGGTTTTAGTGAAGATAAAAAATAGTCATGCTTCTATCTAGGAACCAGTGAAGATCTAAAGTGTGTTGGTATGGTAGCTATCTAAAATGAATTCTTAACTAGATCCATGATTACAAACAATGAGAGAAGCTTGCCCCTATACTAGGGTGCTAAAAGGAGTGGGTGTCATGTAACTCATGTGTCCTTGTTGAGAGAAGTTAGTATTTGTACACAAAAAATGGAATTTAGAGTAGTGCATAGGGTCAAAAATAATAATATAGAATATCATTACACAACTTGAAGTGGATCATTGGCACAAAATGTTGAATTTATCATTGTCTAGGATTACATTGAGTGTTATTAAGGAGTGCTTTGATGTGACTATTGTTTGTCAACACATGCCTAGTGTAGTCAAACTAAGAGATCAACTATTAAACACAATTTGTAGAGGCTTTATGTGTTTTTTTCTTGAGGAGAGTTGAGTGATTTTTATTCATGCAAGGATGCTTTCTGTTATGAGTGCATAACTATAGAGGCAGTGTTTTTATAAATTTATGCATGGGAATAATCAAATATTTTTTAACGGATTATTATGGTTTACGTGGGTTGACCATTGAAGATGTTATGTCTACACTAGTTGGAATAGTGTAGATTTTTCTCTTGATAACGATTTATGAGAAAAATATGAAGCCACTCCATGGTGGTTTATAGTGCGAATTAATGTAAAATCCTTTATATACCCAATAATAGAGGATGTGTGTAATCAATTTATAATTTTCTTGAGGGTGTTGGTTGCATGAATGAAGGTCTAGACCTTTTAGTTGTTCTTGCATGTGTGCATAATTAAGGGAGAAATATTTCAAAATCTTTTCCCCTAACTTTGCTTGTATCCATAAAAGAGATAATAAGGGAGCATTCGGAAAAACATAGAGCTCAATGTAGCTATTCTAGGTAACAAATGTTAATGTCCTTCATTGTAGTGAAGCAAATAAGGACTAAGGAACTATATTACAACTCTATGAGTGAAGCACATGTCTTGGAAATATTATTTTTATGTCATAGAGATTTGATCTCCATATATAATTAATTAATTTCTTCTAAGGATAATAGTTGAAAGTCCCTTCCTTAGGAAAAGATCGACTTTACATCTTTTTTGTGTCATGGTTTAAAGGAGGATGAGAGTGCCAAGATTCTTTGAACTTCAATAAAGGTGTTTGATAATAGTCCACATTGTAATGCCCCACCAAATAACCACAAAGGATAATAATAAATCTAACATTTATGGCACCAATTTTTTTTTTAAAAGTACTAACATACATCATAATAATCATACATCATATGAAATGAAACTAAGCATGATCTACATATAACATATCCCTCGGGTTTACATGACTGCATTACTTTTCACAACAACATCATTACATCACATGGAAGGTAAGTATACACCAATAACTATAAGATAACATGGACATGGACAATATATTATTCAAGGATTACAATATTGCAATGCCGCTTCCCAACATGAATGAGGAAGATACAATAAAATGGAATGATACATTTGAAATGAAGGAGTACAAAGCTGCAATACTGGATCCAACTCTGGTTCAACTCAGGAGTCACTGCAAGGTACAATTTTGCACTTCTCGATCGACAATTGGGGACCCAATGGGGTGCATAACACGTTCCACCCAACCACGTGGACCCTAAGGCCCACCCCCCGTGCTAAGATATGACAAGAATGAATCCCAACTAAACCATCATACAAAACAAGGATACAAGACTTCACAACAAGATCCACAATAACATAAGGCAATCACAACACAAGATATAACCAACACAAGATGTGCCCGACATAAGGAATAACGAATAAAGCATCAACATACATATGCCAACAGGTGCTTCCAGAGGCCCAAGAATAACATAGAGGGAAACAAAACATACATGGTTGTTAAAGGAAGAGTGTCATCGCAATGTTGCATGGGTTACCCTAGCGAATCTTCCTAGGCCCCGGCCCCCAACTTGGGTTACCCTGGTGACCTCTTACGAAACCCGGCCCCACATGCAATCCAAAGCGGAATCGATTATCTTTCATAAAGACAAGATAACGATCTTTCCATTCTAGGCCTTCTCAACTCATCTCAAACCTATACAAGCACTTGAGCCATGAGTGAGGCATTCACTTATATCTTGTTAATGTGTGATTCTATCCATAACCCCTAAATAAATATTATCATTTTCACTTGATTAACAAACTTCCAATGAGTTACCTTGAGACCACTTTCGGGTCTCGGCCCCCATTGAAAGCCACTCCCCTTATGAACAAAAAAACTCAAAAGACACTATCAGGGTAAGCCCACATGCACAACATATAAAGCCACATGATAAATTGCATTAAGCAAGGCATACACCATCCTACAAAAAATCTTCATAACGAAACTATTTTCAAGTGCAAGGCTAAACCCAATCATCAAATAGATCATACGAGCAATAGTTCACAAAGAACCAAAAGTTAAGGCCAATAATAAAGCAACACCTTTCTTCCCCTTTCCTCTGGAAGACTGATAAATCACTAAAACAAGGGTTTCCCAACAAGGTGGCAACAAAACTTGATCTCAAAATCAACATCAAATTCAAAGCCAAAAGCAACCTCCATAAATATATTCATCATAAACTCCAAAATTACACAAAAAATTCACCATAAGAATACACTAAATAACCATCTTTAATAAACACTCATAGGTACATGAATGTGGTATAAGAAGTTAGATATTCCTAACTTGGCTTTCAATGTTCCTAAGTTATAGAGTTTCGCTTCTAAATTTCAAACTTCGACTTTGGAATAAAAATACCCTATTATATCAAATATACTATGCACTGTTAAATTACTCTTTCATAATAAGCCTTCCAATGCATAACTCCAAATAAATTAACTATTCAATCTCTATACTTTAAAGTATACTCGTGTTCTACATTTCCAAATAGTGGTCAACTAGACGCTACGAGAGAGGATTTGATTTCTAAATGCAAAATCTATCATATAATCCTAACTTCCAACAATATTCCCTAAATCCTTTTATAAGCATTCTTATGCATAAGAAAATTAATAATAATATCATATGATCTCAATATGGAAAAGTTCACAACTCAACTAATTCAAAGATGGAAAAAGAATATCCCTCCATGGTCCATTTAAATTATCATAGACTAAAATATTCTAAAGTCATAAACTAACTTTCTCTATTTTGGTAAATTTCTTCCTTTATTTATGACAAAATCTCATAACGATTAAACAAGATGACTAAATACTTGCGATATCTCATAGTCAAATGTTATGTAACTGTTATAACAATTAGAAACAACCAAAAAAAAAAATGCATGCACAACATGAACACCACCAATCATGTATATTGAACAATGGAGGAAACTAAAGGCGAAGTCACAGACTCAAGAATGCATGCAGACTATTGGTTCCATTGTAGTTCACTTAATTCAGTAATGGACTCAATGATTCTAACTATGCCTCTGAATACCACTTAGCCAGTGCCACCTACAGGAATTCAATCCAAACTACAAATGGAATTCATTAAATTTCCATTCGAATCTCTCCTCTAAACTTTGATACAGAAATAAACTTCTAAACCTTTCGGAGTAGGCACTTCAGCTAAGATAGATTGTTAATGAATCAAGGATATTATTTAAACCTCGACATCTGTCCATTTTCAAGCGCTACAGAAGTGACAAGTTACCAAAGGAATCAGAAAGGAAGTTTTAAACCTCTATAGACTTTATGTTCCAGCGTAGCATCAGTAAGAAACGTCTATGTGATAGGGAAGTTATTTAATTCTATACACCCTACCACGTTCAAGTGCTACCGCTGGGACATATCGCTCAAGGAGTCAGGGAGCTTGTTTAACTTCCACTCCCTTCTATTTCCAAGCGTTGTAGTTGTGACAGATCGCTAAAGGAATCATACAAAGTTATTTAAAACTATACAGCCTACCATGTTAGAGTGTGGCAGCTGTGACAAGTTACCAAAGGTTTCAGGGAGGCTACTTCATTCTGCACAATACCTCTACTCTAAATGTTGTAATTGCGATAGATTGCCAAGTATATAAGAAAGTGATTATTGGAATTTGGAAATATTGCCATCTACTTGCATTATTATCAAATCCCAAAAGTTATCAACAAGGCTAAAGGAAAGGAGAAAGGTGAAGTGAAAATACATGACTTAAGAGAAAGAGAAATAATGTACAACTTTTCTTTTAAAAACTAGACACATTTCTGTTTGGCAGCGAGTTTTCCAGAGACATGCTCAAGTTGAAATTTAGAAATTAACTTCACCACGATCAATGGAAAGCTCTTTATTTTGTTAATAATTGACAATATCTTATTTTCAACTACTGTAACTGTGACACTCTACTAGCGATTCCAAAGCCAGTCACATAATTTAGTTCTTACAACACCAGATTTCTAACCCAACCTTTCTCATATTGACATTCGAAGGCAATTATTATACATAGTAGATTAAACAAAATAAAAGCTTACTCCAAAACAACACCAAATTTCTAACCAAGACTTTTTCAAAGCAACATTCGAAGGAAATCATACAGAGCCCATTATAGCCTCTTACACAAGAAAGCTACAACTAATATTAATACAAAACACCAAATTCTTGACAAATCTGTCTACCTAAAATTACTACAATTCACCAAATTTCTGACCAAACATTTCTCAGAATGACATTCAGAGGTACATCACAAAATTTCAGACCTAAACTTGCTCAAAGTGACATTCAAAGAAAATCATACAGAACCCATTGGAGCCACTCACACAACAAAGAGCACACTAAAACTAACTACAACATACCAAATTTGACACATCTTTCAAGCTAAATTACTGCAAATCACCAATTTCTGACCCACCCCTTCAAAGCCATAAGGTACACATTTAAAACACATACAGTCCATTCCGATCCAACAAATTTCACAGCCTACTCAATTTGATTGGGACTTTTGAAGAAAATTCCATGATAAGTAATTACAACAACATCCATGATCCACACAATGCACAATCCCAAATAGCATAAACATGCAACAATCCTTTCCGTACATATTAATATCCAATATAACATAAATTGGTATAGACAAAAAATAGGATTTCGACATACTAACCAAAAATAGTGTTTGTAGGATTCATGGTGACCTGACTCTTGGCCGCATCTCCAATGAGTCGCTAAGTATCAGTAAAAACAACATATGAAGGCGTTGTCCTGTTGCCTTGGTCATTGGCTATGATCTCAACCCTATCGTGCTGCCACACACCCACGCAAGAATACGTTGTACCTAGATCTATACCAATCGCAGGACCCTCACCTTTGCCCGCCATTTTGAAACGCTCGATCAAATTACAAGACCAAATGAACCCTCAACAAAATATAAAACTCTCTCGAAATCCTAAAATATAAGCAGAGAATGGACTTCGATTTCTTGAAGCCCAGTCCTGCTTTAAAATGCTTAATTCCGTCAACACACTAATTCAACAGATCTACACCCTCCAGAAAACTGAACTGGTTGCATACTAGCACCTCCCAAAATTCCACCTCCCCCGTTTCTCTCCTCTTCTCTCTCTCTCCCTCTCCCGCACCAAAAGCCCTTACCATTATGTCGTAACCGACCCCACTATAAGTTTCCCCGAGATATCTTCATGATTCGCAATAGAAAGAGATATTATTCACATAGTACATGCAAATTTGTTTTATTTCAGTTACAAAATAATCCCCATAAAGCATTCCATTTCTTCTATTTAGAGCAAATAATTAATTTTCTATTACATGCATATCCGCAACTGCCAGCACCTTCCTAAAAAAATAGGTTGCTACTAATACAAGAGAATCTTCCCCCTTTTGCATGTGCTCACTCTCCGCCAACACATCTATTATTCAATTATGTAAATGCTTCTATAAAATTATTCTAAAGCATTTTTCTTCATTTGAAATTAAATACTAATTTTAATAAATATTTTCACCTTAATTTATTTAATCCAAATAAATTATTAATAATATTCTATTCAATCAAAGAATCAACAACAAAACAATTTAAAATCAAACGATACCCTACCTCCCACAATCGAAAAACAATACGATGATATCACAGATGAAGGGACACTAATCAATCACATTATTCACAACATGCTATCAAACAATTATCTCTAAAGGAGAGACCAAATCACATACGGCTTCATGGTCAAGATGAAGTGCAGAGGGGGTATTACACACATGATATTGCACCCTTATACTTTGATACTAATTATTTTATTTTTATTTGAGATTTAAGGACACCTTCTCATATAGGTAAAGTTATGGCTAGTCCATTGGAAAGAAGTTTATTACCAATGGAAAGCTTGAGTTGTAAAGGAAATGTTATATAATGCTATGGTTGAAACAAAATAAAGAGTTATTTGAGCCACTTTAGGCAATTTTATTTTGGTTTTACTAAATAGGGGCCAAATTGAGGAAGTGTAAAACAAGTAAAGTTAGCTTACAACATACACCACAACTTTCTTACCATGATCATTTCACAACCTACAACATGTCTTAACAATGTCCTAGATTTTTCTTAAACAACAATAGAAAATATCTTGCCCATTTGCGCAATACATTAGAAAATCAACTTAGATGGATGTCAAATTCCTACTAAAATATATTTCTAGAGAATAATGAAAAAATCAACCTAAAGGTTTTATGTAAGTTGTGAGTTTGAATTATTGCATGAGCAAAGATAGTGCTCACTTTTAATCTATTATGGCATGCATGGTGCTTTGATCATGCTTGACTATGCCATTTGTAGGAGTTATTATGTTATTTTGAGAAATAAAAACAACATTACTAAAATTGTTCCACAAAAATAATAATTAAGTAAAGGGAGGAAATATAGCTTGAGACATCTCCTTCACTTAAAACAATATTTAACCAATGAAGAAAATACATATTTGATGATTTTTTAATTAATCAAAATTTAAGACTCAATTTATTTTAAAATTTGAATTATTTAAAATTAGTCAAATAAATATCCAATAGACCAATAGACAATATCTTTACTTATGTGGAGCACCATTCTTGGCCCCTATAACCACCTTATGCCTCCCCTCCCAAAAAAAAAACTCCTTAAATTTACGTGAATCTTCAAACATTAAAGGTGCTTATCCAATCCAAAGAGTTTGGAATGCATTCCATAGGGCTTAGAGTGCATGTACACCATCCCTTACAATATTTGTGTATACAATCCCATACAATATTTTTGACAAGGAAATTTGTGCAAGTTTAATCTCTTGCCTAAAAACTTAACATTAGAATCAATCATATACTAGAAAAAGGAATTTTGTTTAGTGCCACGAATATAAAAGGTAATTTTCACCCAAAGAAAAACATTATGTCCTCCACAATAGATTTGTGTTTCTAGCAATTATGATTTTCATAGTGGAAGTTGATTAAGAAAAGTGAGATGTGCTCATTTGCTAGACAACCATTTATATTTGTATGTTTGCATTTTGTTATAATTGTGTAAATATTTTTAGTATTAATATTTTGAATCATATAATATTAATGAATATCAAGTTGAAATTGTGAAAATATCATCTTTTAATTATTTATATTCTTATTAAATATATTAAATTATAATAAAATTTTAAATTTACAAATTAATAATTAGTCGATAGGCTACATAGAGTGTGATATTTGACCTTGAAACAAGTCTCACACCTCCAAACCACTATGGAGTTGTCGGAAAACAAGTTTCAACTGTCGTTTAATGGTAAACCAACAATCGTTTAATGGTAAATGCCTCTAAAATATCATGTAAAAGCCTCCAAAATCTCACTTATCACATAAAAGCCAAATAAATATTGATTTGACAATTGAATTGGAACATTCTATTTCCATTTACAGTATTTTTTTGTCAAGTTGATGACAACTTTCTTTTTTCATTTGCATTGCTTTATGAGATAATACTTAATTTCTTTAAAGAAAAAAACTAGATAAATATCTAAGTTTACTTCATTCCATTATTTAACATTATTATTTGTTTAATCCAGCCACATGCCACTAGAATTTTCATGCACAAACATGTACTCTCTAACATCTTAACATACATATAATTTTCTATTGACGTAATCCTTGAACCTCCTTTAGATGCAAGTACTAGTATTTAAAATATGTAACATTTTATTATTAATAAAAATATAAATGTTGTAATATATTATTATTATTATTATTTTTTTAAAGAACTATATCATTTTTACATCGAAGGCGTGTCCTATTTGAAAATAGTCGGTTGAGTTTGTCCATCCATAGTGTAGGCTGCTTGAGAGTGGATGTAATACGGTTGAACCGTGCATAGCCATCAATGATGATTACCTGTGATAAGCATAGAAATTTGGCTATAGCGGAATGAATGGCATGTTCTCTCGAGGTCCTTAAAATATGCATGGATAGTTGGCCAAATATTTATATGAGCAGTGTCCTAGGGTGGACATGTCTTGTTTCGAAAGTGTGACGCCATCCATCTATAATCCCCTCATCACCAACTTCTCTTGCAGCTGGCTTGTGAGCCTCTATTTTTTCTATGACATTCACTGCCACCACAAATATGATGAGGAAATAATCGATGCCATTTTGGGATACTTTTCCTTTTCCACCTACCCACAAATCGACCTCTATGCGGGCACACCACGAGTGAGGACATACTTGTGCATGGTTACTTCCTCCACAAGTTTCTTTCATCTCACAAGTAGCTACAACGGCTGGAAGTGGACTCGGAACAAGAGTATGTGAGAGGAGGAGAGCACAAGGCCTTGGTGACGTTAGACATTGTGGGGAGGAACTGCCCCAAGCTGGAATATTATTGGCCCGATTCCCGCCTGTCCAACCTCAAGCATGCCCGATTCCCAACTTTCTACATGACCTTTTTGTAGGCATGCCCCCACCTCAAGCATGTCATATTCCACTTCATATTGGGCATTGAGCAACTGAACACATATGGGACTCTAACCTCCCCTCTAGAATTAGTGGTTGCTTACTTCTGCTTTAGCGGGTGGCATGGCCTCCCAGAGTAGGAGCATAGGATGAGTGAATCAAAGCTTAGAGATTTAGGATCAAGGCTACACAAAATCACTTCAGCACATGTGACCTTTGATGGAAGAGGATGTGTGAAAGAGTATATGGAATTGTTTAAAGCCATGCCCACAATCCAAACTCTCGCCTTTCTTCGCAATTTCAGGGCCATAAGCGAGCCTTTATTTTTGTAGGTGCATTTTCCCTATTGAGAGAACTCCATCGTACTCTGGTTGTGGTGTTGTTGAATGGTGTGTCGAAGGAGGAGTTTGAGAAGGTTGTTGACGTAGATGCATGGGATGCGTTGTCAAGAAGAGTAGAGCATGTGAGGATAATTTTCCACTGACGTAGCCCAAGCTTTGATCAAGGAAGACGAGCATTGCTTGACAAATTCATGGACACTGCTCCTCTCCACCTTCAAACATGTTCCATCTTTGGTGTTCGATCGCTATATTCGGAAGACTATGTTTTCCTTAAGACTTTAAACACCGATTCATGCTTTTCACAAATTATTATCAATTAAGCATATCATCGTTTCGAGATTGCACCATCTCACGTGAGGATTACTAATGAAGGATCTATCAAAGATTGGTTTCAAGTTATATTTATCCATTCAAATAATGGTGTATGAAAGGATTAGGATTGCTTTAAGAGTTTCAATAATCTTAGAAGCATCTATTGTAGATTAAAAATAAAAAATAAGTGATCCTAAAGTTGCAATATTACTTGCTTGGGATTTATTTTTCTCTATTATCTAGAAATTGTTTTCTAGAATACAATTTACCTAAAAAATTATTTAAGTTTTATTGAATAAATGGGTGTGAAAGTTAAAACAAAAAAATGCAAGTTTTTAGTGATTGATAATAATATAGTTATTTAATTATTAATATATTATTATTATAAAGAAAATCATTTTTCCAAATACATTAATTATTTACATATTATAGTTATTAATTAAATACAAATTTTGTTTCCATGCCTACCCTTTACAAATTGCAATACCCATAGTTATTAATTAATAGTACATCATAAAAGCTCTACTAGGAAGGAGTGTTTCCAGTGCAAATAATGGGGACCATGAGCATAAAATGCTGACTATGAATGGTTTGGATTTGTAGCACCCTTGAACTCTAGGCGGAGCATTGATGCTTATAGCATATGCCATGTCACACATACACACACACACTCCATGTTTCTCCCCTTCTATCTCTATCTCTCTATCTCACTCACACACGCACACTCCCTGTTTCTCCCTCCCTATCTCTATCTCTCTCTACTACTTGTCTCTAACACCGTCATCTCCCATTATTTCCCCCTCTATCTTGATCTTCTCATCTCTCCCTCTCCCTCTTTATCTATATTTCATTATCTCTAACACTCTTATCCCCTCCATATCTCTCTCTCTCTCTCTCTCTCTCTCTTATGTCTACCTCTTTCTATATATCACTTCCTATATCTTTATCTTGTAATCTCTCCATCTCCTTCATTGCCATCCTCTTTCTATCTCCATTTCTTCCTCTCCCTCTTCATCTCTCCCTCTATCTATTTAGCTTTCGCATCCCTCTATCTTTCCCAAGTTACATCTCTCTTCCAATCTCTCCCTCTCTCTCTCAATCTATATCTCATTACCTCTATCTCTCTTATTCATTTCATCTCTCCCTCTTTCCATCTCTATTTCTCACTCTCCCTTGTCCTCTCTCCTTCTATCTCAGTCTCATCCTATAATGCCCCGTCTTATAACCTAAGGAATGTTGCAATTGTGTATAAAAGTGAAATAATTTTTTTTAAAGTAATAATATTAAGTTAATTAGTTGCATACATTCTCTAAGTTACGCGACGTTACACTACTTGAGGTTCCATAGAAAACTTTATTATTTAGCGTTCACATATTTAATTAACATAAACTTAAAAATAAACATTGCATAACATTTGAAATTCCATTCAAGATACTATAAATTACAAATATGATTTCTTACATTACATTGATAAGATATTACAATACTCATTCATCTACTGAGGTAGGTCAATAACAGTTACAATTAAAATTTACAAATGTTCACCTCAGAAACAATTGAGGGATGTTACAATACAAGATTTCAAATAATACAATAAAGAAAGTACATCTATATCCAAGTACGAGCTCTCCATCCATGAAGCTCTCGATGCCATGATCATAAACTGGGGACCCAACGGAGTAAGGTGGACATTCCACTCAACCATGTGGTACTTGTAGGTCCACCCCCCATGCTAGGAGATAGTAATATGGTTACCTAGACATAACCTATTAACCCTAGACACAAGTACATAACTAACTAATGGTTACATTGCTTCCAGATTTAAGACAATCGAATGTACTAAGTACACAAGGTAAACTGTTATTTTAGGTGGAGTGTCATCACAACATTGCAAAGGTTACCCTGGTGTTTCTTCCTAGGTTCTAGCCCCCAACTTGGGTTACCTTGGTAACCTTTTACGAAACTCGGCCCCATTTGCAAGCTATTGCAGAATCGAATATCTTTTGAGGTAACAAGATATCGATTTTCCATTCCAGGCCTTCTCATCTTATACTCAAGACTGAACTAGCTCAAGAGTCTATAAGTGAGGCATAATAATCTTATTAAGGATTTTTAATTCTAACTACTGTGTTGTTTAGTCATCACCGACTTACTAACTCTTTGTAAGTTACCCTGACACCACTTTGTGTGTCGGCCCTCACAAAGAGCCACTCCCCTAAACATAACAAAATAATCTAAGTTCTCTAACTAGGGTAAACAAAGTGCACAAAAATCAACATATAATACCAGATACACCACAATGGACATCACAACCTGTTCATAAAAAACCAGGTGTCTATTAACCATACAAAACCAAGTACACTACCCTAGTTTGTTCAAACACATGAAACCATTGTAAAATTTAACTCCCTTAAAAAGACTACAACTGGAAGACTTGAAATCACATAAAAATCCCCATTTGCCCAATAAGAATTTAAAGCAACTAAAAGCAAATTCACGTCTATCATTTGGATTTACTAAATCCAGTCAATCAAGAACTAGACATATGAAATTAATCAACTAATACATAATTCATCTTCCCTTTAATATGAAAATCAAATCTACAATTATCCCAATTTGACAAACATGTTTAATAATGAAATTTTCCTTTCTCTACATAATACATTTCATTATATACTAATTAACATTATTTTATTCATTTAAATAAATGCACTTCATAACAATATAATTAAATATTAATTTATATTGTTAAACATCTTTAATTATCAAATTAATACTTATAACTTTCTCATATTAACAACACTTACTAAAAACTATAATATTATAATATATATATACATAACATATATTATATATATTTTAAATATATAATATATGAAATATATATATTATATTATAATTATAAATTAATGACAATACATAATAAAACATCAATAAAAAAAACAAAGAGTAGGGCACGACTGTCTACACAGTCGAACCCTCCATGGGAGGGCACGACTGTGCAGGCAGTGCCAGCGCTACCCTCACAGCCGGATCCCTTATGGGGGTTGGCCGTGGGGATGGCCCCCTGCGGCTCCCAATCAAAACAAAAAAATTTAAAATGAATTTTTCATTATTCAATTTCATATGCTATTTAACATTTTTGAAAAATAAATTCCGTGTGAATTTTTACGAAAGTCTGCATACGGATTTCACAATTTTGGTAAGAAATTTCATAAATATTCTTCATATAAAATATATATATATATATACAAATTTTCAACAGTAAATAAAATATTGTAATTATGTAAATACTTTCCACAGGGTTTTTCTACAAAAAAACTGAGAAATTTGTCCATTTAAATGATTATTCCTCAAAGAATTATCAACTAAAAACATAGCAGATTCACAACTAAACATATCAAATTCTTTTCTACAGATACCCATAACAAATTTTTGGCAGGAAACTTCATTTAAAATTCTTCAAAGTTCTTTCCTATTTCGTTTGAGAATTTTCTACTGTTTAAAAAAAATCTTTACAAAATTTCACCGAGAAGAAATACAGGAATCACAAAACAAATATTTCCTCAAACATTCTTTTTCTAAAGAAAAAACAAATTAACACAAAGGAAAATGCCTGTTTTTCCTGTAACTTGAAAACTACCTATAGAATGCAATCCTCCAAAGCTTCTCCAGAAAACCCAAATCCAAAGGAAGCTAAAAACATCCACCAAGAACTTCCAACCAAAGGGAACTTCTACAAATATACAACGAAACAGAGGAAATGACAATTTCTAAAAAATATAATTTTTTTAACAGCAAGCTATTCTTTCATTTCCTTGAAGAAAATGATTACCCTCTGTATTTTCAAAATACCAGATAATATCCGTCAATCACCTCAACCGAAAAGCAATCAATTTCAACTAGCACACATGTCGAGAAGAAGAAAATATCTCCAACAACTTCCCGGCAATCTTTCCTTTCAATATTTGCATGCATTTAATTTATTTTAAAATTTAAAATTTTCAATTTTCAAAAAAATACGATTTTATTTAACAATTCAAAATGCCATTTCCACAATAATAATAAGTTCAAATTAAATCTATTCACACATATTTAAAACAATTTTAATTTAATCAATTAATTTATTTAATTAAATGAATTTAATCTTTTATGATCAAATTATTTAACCAAACAAACTAATTAATTAATTAAATAACATGTAAAACTTATTTCTTTAACATTTAAAAATTAATTTAAATAACAGTAAATTAAAGAATATTAGACTATCATTAAAATTGACAAAATTTACCTTTCAAGCAATTAATTGAAACAAGAAAAGACAAGACAATCTAAGACTCCAAACTAAACTGATGATGTACGATGACCGGGTTAAAGACTAGACTAGGATGAACCATGCTACTACCTCCCAATCAACATATCCATTGAGTCTTGACACGCTCAGACCTGAGTAACCAGGTGGAGTCGGTGTCATGTACCTGCAATCCTGCAACCAAACCAATAACATGCATATATATATAATCCATAATACAGGCACACCGTGCGGAGAAAATCATGGACATCACAGGGCACTTGCAAGCGAGTGATGCAATTTCATTCTCCACACCAATACACGTCACATCAGACTGACAACTTAAATAACAGTTAGTCCATCATAAACATATATATAGCAATAATCATCTGAAGGAAAACATCTACGCTATATCAAAGCATGTCAGAAATCAATTATCACCATACAATGTATCATCATGTCACAAAGTGAATCCACTGTCACTCAAAATCAGCGATCAAAATATCTAAACCAAAGTACCAAAATCTATCTGTATGAAAAAATGTAACCAGAAAACATAAGCATAAATGGAGGGGTACTACACATCCCCTTTATCTTTTCCAAATTATATTTATCTCTTTATCTTTTCTTTATATCCATATCTCTCCCTCTTTCTATCCCTCTCTCCCCCTCTCTCTATCCCTATCACTCTCTCTTTCTATATCTCTCTACTTCTCTCTCTTTATTTCTCTCCCTTACTCCCTCTCCCTCCCTCTCTCTTTATCTATTTATATATCTACCCCCCCTCTATCTCCATCTCTCTCACTCATATACACACACTCCATGTTTCTCCCTCACTATCTCTATCTTTCTCCCTCTTTAGACCTCTCTCTAATATTTGTCTTTGTCACCTTCTTTCTCTCTCACTCTACCCTCTATCTCTATCTCCCTATCTCTCCCTCCCCCTCTCTATCTATATCTCATTATCTATACCACTTACTCACTCTATATCTCTATCTCTTTATTCATCTCAATCTCACTCTCACTCCTCTCTAATTTTTTTTAATTCATATCTCTCTACCTCAATCTCTACATCACCCTATATCTATATCTTTCTCCCTATTTCTCTCTCTTTCCATATCCCTCTCCATCTCTCTATCTATATCTCTCCCTCTCTCCCCCTTCTCTTATCTATCTCCCTCTATATACCTCTCTCCCCCCCTCTTATCTCTCCCACATCTACCCTCCCCCTCTCTCTCTCCTCTACCTATATCTCTCCATTTCTCTCCCTATAGGTCTCTATATCGCCCCCTTTTTATCTCTCCCTCCCTACACCCTATCAATCTCTCTATCTCTACTTATCTCCCTTTCCATTCTCATATATCTCTCTCTTCATGTATATCTCTATCTCTCCCTTTTCCCCTCTCGTATTTCTCTCTTATTCTCTCTATCTCTCCCTCTCTCCTCTATTTGTCTAGATCTATCCTCTCTATTTATCCCTCTATCTATCTCTTTGTCTCTCTCCCTCCCCCTAGATCCCCCTCTCTCTATATTCCCTTATACCTCTATCTCTCTATCTCACCATCTATATCTCTTTCTATCTGTCCCTCTCCCCCTCCCTCTATATCTCTCTATCTCTTTGTCTCATCCTCTCAATCTCCCTATCTTCATCTTTATCTCTCCCTCTACCTCTCTCTATCTATTTATCTCCCTCATCCTCTCTCCCTTTATCGTCACCTCTACCCCTATCTTCCTCTCCTCCCTCTATCTCTAAACATGTCTCCCTCTCCCTCTTCCTAGAACTCGATATCTAATTATCTTTGTTTCTCTATCTTTGTATCTCCCTCTCCCTCTTCCCATACCTCTATAACTAATTATCATTGCCTCTCCATCCCTATGTCTATCTCTATTTATCCCTCTCTCATTCTCTCCCTCTATATATTTATTTCTTCTATCTCTAAATATCCCTCTCTTTTCTCTCTCTTTATCTCTCCTTCTCCTTCTCCTTCATCTGTATCTCTATCTTCCTCTCTATCTCTATCCACTATGTCTATCTCCTTACTTCTCTCTCTCTCTCTCACCCTTCCCCTTCTATCTCTCTTTTTTTATCCCTATCTCTTCCTTTATCTCCCTCTTTCCTTATTGTAAGCATACCATGAGCCTATTGGTAACGAAGCATGATTATCTTTTCAACAATGTTTGGATCTTTCTAAGTGGATGCATAGTTGCCTAAAAATTTGTTTCAATCATGTTTGGATCCTTCTAAGTGGATGCATAGTTGCTTTGAAGCTATTAATTCTCTAGTGAGACCTTTATTGCACAAAAAAATCATTTGCTAAATGGCCTACCAATTGACCTCATGTATTGCACAAATGTTTACAAAAAAAATGGACCAATTTTTTTCCTAGTTGACCTTCCACACCTCTTCGACATACCCATTGCACACCAAGGTACAATTGCTAGTTATACAATTTGAGACTTATGAATCTAAATTGAGATCACAAATCTAAACTAATACTATTTTAAGTGAAAGTTAAAAATTAATAGATACTCATTTGATCAATATCTACATTTATGAGACCTCTAAAATTAGATATTCTTTCAACCAAATTTTTTTTTGGAGACCTCTAAAAAATTATAAGAACCACTTGGATACGATCAGCCATAGATAGAAATATATTGGTCCAATTCAAGATCTTTATCTTGATCTTATTCAAAAACCAAGTCCACATGTCTTTGAGAGAGACTTCAATCCTCATGTTGGTTGCCCTCCAAAACTTGTTATAATCAATTAACTCAATTGATCAGAAATTTTTTATGGGCTAAATGGGGAAGCAAAAACAAAGGACTACCTGTTTCTTCTTGGCAACATTTTATTCAACCAAAAGAGAAAAGAGGATTAGGAATCATTGATCCGTATACGCAAGGAATTTTCCTAACAACTAAATGGATTATTAGAACCTTGGAGGGAGATGCTCCTTGGAAAGAATTGGTGAAATTCTGCTTCCAAACTACTTCAACTGGGCACTCTTGGGATTCTGTTAGTTGGAAAGACAAGATCTTGTCAGCTCAATTCTTCAAAACCCATGGATCTGCCCCCTTTAATTCTATTTGGAAAGCCTGGCAGATCACTTCAACAAAATTGATATGGTTTTCCCAATCCTTCAGGCATGGGAAAACTTTTCCTTACTCCTCTATTTGGTGGAATCGGCGGGTGCAACAAAATGGTTGTCCTTTAGGTACCATCAATAGATTCAAAGGTAAACACCTTTTAAAAAAAGGTATTCAAGTGTTTCATGACTTATGGGACCCTTCCACTTTCCATTGGAAGTCATGGCCTTTGCTTAAATCTTAGTTTCACCTCTCTACCAGTGATAAGTAGCCAATTCTTGAAATCCAATAGCTGGTTTCTTTGGAACTCTGTAATTTTCTTTCCTTAGACTGTCATGGAAACTTTAATAGAGATTGTTGATGGTCTAATGCTTCCAGAATCTAGTCTTTTCCCCTTCGAGCCATCTATAAAAATCTTCTTCCTCCTATCACCATCACCCCCCATCTCAATAAGAAATGGCATTGCTCCTTCCTCCACTCCAAGTGGAATAAAATTAGTCATCTAATTTGGAAGTCCAAAGCTGATGCTCAGTCTCAACTTCTTGTGTGGAAACTTCTCCATGTTAAATTTCCTATAGGAAATCGCCTTAAATTTGTTTACCCTCAACCCACTTGTCCTTTTTGTGCTAAAATAGAGTCTATAAAACATGCTTTTTGGTTTTACACCCATGCTCGTAACCTATGGCTCTTGCTATTCACCTATCTTCCTGCCCTGTGTTCCCAATCTTGGACTTGGAAATTAGCTCTCCTAAGTGTGTCTCATTCCTTTAATATTGTTTCCCACACTTGTAGGCAAGTGATCATCAAATTTATCTGGATATTTCATTGTCTCACTGTGTTTTCTCACACCATTCACCCCCCTCAAATTGAACTGCAAATGATTTGTGCTGATTTTTCCATCCATCTAGCTAATTTGAAAAATGTACTTCATTCTTTGAAATCTGATGAGAACTCACACAACCTCCTCCTTTAGCTACATAAAGTTATCGGGGATAGAGGATCTTCAAAATTTGCATGGTTCTAGTTTCATAGCGGGACTGCTCAACTATTGTAGATCATCTTTTGCTTCTTGGTCCAAGATTTGTTTAATAGTGGCTCAAATCATACAACAGAGGAGTATTATAACTTTGGTTGGGTAAATGTTGATTGAGTTTGACAGGTAGTCCTTGGCTTATGGAGATTATATTTTGAAAGATAGTGCTCTACTTCTTCATTGTTATGTATCTCATTGCATTCATGTTTCAGTTAGCTGTTGGCAAGTTTAGGCAACATTTTGTTGTTGATGTATCTTGCTATATTGTTGTTATGTTATAGTCTTGTTCTCTTTCTTAGTGGCTATATTGTTGTTGTTATGTAACAACTTTGCAATTGTTCCTCTGATGTAAATTTGTTTTTTTTGCTTTAATCCAATAAAAAAGAAGTATTTCTCAATAATATATATATAAGAACAAATTTATTACACGCAACTAAACTTTGGATTGCAACAATGACTAAAATCTATTTAAGTGATTGTTTAAATCTACTTTTCCAAATTCACATGATAAGATCTTTTCAAATTTGAGTTTCCTTGTTTGACATTGCAATGCTTCTCAGGTCAAATCTTCCAGAATAGACAAAGATTTCCACATGTAAAACGACTTCTGGCTGCCGTTGAACAATAGCCTCCTTTAATAAATTTTGTCCGTAGAACCTTCAAGACATAATATTTTGACATAATTTATGATAGTAAATGAGAGTTATTATAATTTATTATCATTAAAATAGTTTTTTTGGTGAATCAGAAAATGTGGTTTAAAATATCAATGTTAAAAATAATTATATTTATAATTATAATATTAACAATTTAAAATTTAGATTAGTACATGTGTAATCAATTTTAAAATTAGATGGCAATAGAGTTAACATTAATATTGACACAAGGATTTTTCAAGAAGAAGAATTTGAATGATAACAAATTTATTGTAGGTATTTTTTTTAATATTAGATGTTGTAATATTAACATATGTAATGATATTGTAAACGATAATGGCTTTTTAATTGAATAATGTTAAAAAAAATTGAACATTTTATAGGTTTTTAGGGTTAATTTTGATAAATTAGGTAAATGTATTTATATAAATATAGAATGGTTTAGAATAATTAATTATAGTTGGAATTGATAAATTTGATTATTTGTGATAATTATATTAGTAAAGGTTAAGGTGGCTAGTATTTGATTTTATGATTGAAGGGTGTGTGTTTAATGATGAAAATTCTAGTATCAAACTTAAATATGTTTAGGAAATGGGATCTCTATATTAGGTGAATGTATCATACTTTGCATTGGTCTTGTTCTCTATTTGGACTTGAGTCGAGTGATTTAGTTTAGATCAATGGTAGTGTAATTGTCCTATGACTCTAGGTTTGACCCTATGCAATTATATAATTTTCTTCTCTTTTATCCCAATAGATATTTGTTCATTGTGTTGCTTTTGTTGATAAGAGTGCTAACAATATTTAAAAATACCTTACAATAGTTATTTTTTCTTCACAAAGAGGTAAGTTCTCCTACATCAATCATGAGAAATATGTATAAAAGTTTAAAGACGTCATATAAGGACCCTAGAAGGATGCATACATATTCTTTACTCTTTTAAAGCACCAAATCAAAGTGTGTCACTATTGATTGCTCCTTTAATGCTCTAAATACATTAGGATTAATATTTTCTTGTATGATTAAAATGAGCACATTGAATGCCTTTAAACACTAATTAGTTAGTTTTTAATTTTTCTAATTTAGTTAGTTTCCAATTTCTAATTACTTAGTTTCTAATTTTTCTAATTTAGTTAGTTTTCAATTTCTAATTAGTTAGTTTCCAATTTCTAGTTAGTTAGTTTCTAATTTTTCTAATTTACTTAGTTTCCAATTTCTAGTTAGTTAGTTTCTAATTTTTCTAATTTACTTAGTTTCCAATTTCTAGTTAGTTAGTTTCTAATTTTTCTAATTTAGTTAGTTTCCAATTTCTAGTTAGTTAGTTTCTAATTTTTCTAATTTAGTTAGTTTCCAATTTCTAGTTAGTTAGTTTCTAATTTTTCTAATTTAGTTAGTTTCCAATTTCTAGTTAGTTAGTTTCTAATTTTTCTAATTTAGTTAGTTTCCAATTTCTAATTAGTTAGTTTCTAATTTTTCTAATTTAATTAGTTTCCAATTTCTAATTAGTTAGTTTCTAATTTTTCTAAGGTAGTTTCCAATTTCTAATTAGTTAGTTTCTATTTTTTCTAATTTAGTTAGTTTCCAATTTCTAATTAGTTAGTTTCTAATTTTTTAATTTAGTTAGTGTCCAAATTCTAATTAGTTAGTTTTTAAATTTCTAACTAGTTTAACTTTTAAATTTTCTAATTTAGTTAATTTTTAACTTCCTAATTGAGTTCAGTTTTTAAAATTAGATTAATTAGATCTTACAATAAATGTTAATTTTTCTTTTAGTTTAGTTTCTTTTTAATTTTGAGGCTAATTTAGTTAAGTGGGTTTCCTTTGCAGGTTCGTTTCACATAGATTTAAAATCAAAACATACACTTGTCAAAGAAGGGAGGCATAAAATTACTAATGATATTTTGATGCAGGACGTTCGTGGAAGACTTCATTTTCAAAATGATTGTCTTTTAGATTAGAAAAGATTTCAATTAGTGCTTTAAAATGAACAATTGTCTTCTCTCATGTAGATTTAACTAGGAAGGTAAAGAACACCATGCCTTAGTGTTTGAAGGATGTTAGGTATTATATTCTCACCTTGTGCAAACTCGGTGATTAGAAAGTCAGATCCATCTATTTTTGTGTTTATACCTTAGATGGGTTTGCCTCACAAGAGGGAATGACTCCAACCAATTTTTTGCTTTGGTCGGTATATATAAGGATGAAACTAAACTGTCAAGTCCTCATGGTATGTAGGCCTTAGTTGTACAATGCCATTCAAAAATGTAAGAGCTAAAGATATTAGCTCAACACCCAAGACCACTTGCAAAAACAATGAAAACCTTCTACAAGAGAGTATGCAAGAATGAGCTTGCTTTATATTAAGACCTATCAAACGATGAGGTATGAAGTATGTTATAAATGAGTATAATCACCTTACTTATATAGGAAAGGTTGAAATGTAGTGATGAACATGATGTTGACAAATGTCACAATCCTATGGCATGAGATAACTAACACACTAATCACCTAGGAAATGATGCATTAGCTAGATAAGATAAGTTCTAGAAAGGCCAACTAAGACTTCTAGAAAGAATATTATAACCTAAGTAAACTTATGTAAGTGTAATTAAATAATTAATTACACCAACATCCCCCATAAGTGCAACTTAGGGAGAAGATTATTATGCAAAGATGCAAAGATGGGTCCCAACTACTAGGCCATGTTAAGTACCCATGTACAAATGCAAAAGGGAATCTCTCACAACCGGAGAAAAGGAGAAAACCTAGTGGGACAAAACTCTTCTCCAAAAGAGAAAAAAAACATGCCAAGAAGGATGGAGGACTCCATAATACCCCTCAAGTACACCATTTGTCACATATATATATATTCCAAAAGCCCCCCCATAGGAGGGAAAGAGAGACTATGTAGCCCCCCTAGAATATGTGATCACCCAAAAATGGTAAGTGTCTGAAGAAAAAACATGATCCAGTGTCAAAAAACAACTTGTCTCCCTTTCAGAAGAAACAAAACCAACTACAAGGGTAGGAATGCTTCCCATTCCGGATAGGAATTGAAGGAAAGAAGCATGAATATGGATGATGATAATGTCTCTGAAATTTGCTCATGTGTCTCCTTTGCCACTGAAGATGAAGATGCCACTATTAAATTAGGTACATGCCTAATTAATGTAGAAGGTGACAAATCAAGACTATGTGGAAATTGATGTTGAACAAGATTCAAAGACCTGGATGGTTTGACAATAGTTATGCAATTACTATCATCAAAGAGGAGTGTTAACCCCTCAAATGTGTCCTCCAAATCTGAAATGTGAGACGCCACAAACAAGGATGTAATGTTTGATAGATAGGAATCCCAATCAGGAAGACAATAAGATACTAATTATAATGAATCATTGGACATACTCAATGACTCATCACCATGAGGATATTCTTGTTTAATAGGAATGATAGGAGTCTCAATCAATGAATCTGCACAACGAATCATTGAAGGTGAAGATAAATCATCTATCTCTAATGGAGAAGGAGAATCTGAAGAACTCTTGTCAACCTCTTCGAAAGATTCAAATCACTCCAAACAATCAAACTCTTGCATAGTATCACCATCATAGGGTATCATGTCTGAAGAATGAAGGGGCACATGACATTCTAAAAATGAATCATCTGGGAATGGTGGAGTATCAGGATCACCATATATCTCCCAAAGCTTAGTCCGAAGAGTATGAGGAAAATCATGATGATCAATACCTTTCAAAATGTCATCATCAACATGCATTGCAATAACCCCTAAAACATTATAGCTATTGCGACTCCAAGCAAATTTTGGAATACCTTGACCTGGATGGGGAAAAATACCATACAAATGTGGCGACAATTTAAGAGATTGGAGATGATCTATGATTCCATCTCTCCATTGTTTATAGTTTCCCTTTTGCAACATAATAAAAAAAGGATAATATGCACACCCCATAATGAATTATGATTGATCTCCACAATTGCAAAGACATTGACCTTCAATATGAATTCTAAACTCCCAAATATGATATATAATACAAATGAAGTCTTCCAAAACTGATAAAACATCTCCAGAACTTGGGATTTCCAAGTAATCAGTCAAAATGCCAAATGTGCAAAATACTGAATAAATAATACTTGGTGCTAAATCTGGAAAATGTGCATGGACACAATGAAAGAGCTCCTGAATAGCTTCCAAACGCAACTTGAATCACCAAAATCAAAGAAACTGGTAGAAAGTTATGAGCTCGGAGGTCCAAAGGGGTTATTTGACTTTAGTTGTGAATAAATTGTACCTGCAACAAAATTTGTCAAAAATACATGCACCACTGTGAAGTACTCAGAGAGAGATTTCCGCCAATATCTCATTTGTAGAATTTGGAGATCATGGTGAAAAGTTGTGCAAAAATGAAAAAAAGTCCTATATGAGGCCAAATCAGGGCAAATCAAAGACTAAAAGTGCAAAAATTGCGCACTCGGGGGCCAAAAAATGGTTCTCCGTATGTCCTTCATTGCCAATAAATAAAATATTCCTATTATATGTTGGCTATTACAATGTCAAAATAGGGTTTTTTTTTTAATTATTATTATTTATTTATACATATAATATGATGATAATAAAGGAAATCATAGAACCTTTGAACTTTGATTGGACACAGTACAATCTACAAGTACTAGAACAATGACTAACAACTTAGCAATAAATTGATAGAGATGACTATCTACGACATCAAGATGGATCGAAGTGTAGAAAGCATGAGCCTTGATCATCGACCAAAAGAAGGAACCAACGATGATGTGGGCAGGAAGGATTACATACGGTAGAATAAAGAGCTTGGCTAGAGACATACACATGCACTCAACAAAGGTACTGGTGACATATTGAAGCACAGGCCGTTAGGTGTTGAATAGTTTGTAATTAAGACCACAAGGATTGATGAGAATGAAATCTGGCTGAAAAACTCAACGTTAATGGGATGCACGAGCCACTGGTGATAAATGTTGGTAGAGAAATACTCAGACAGAAGAGTCTTGGTGGCTGACGGAGAATGGAGATCGGCTGAGAACAAGGCCGATGGGTAGAATGCATGAGCCTGTGAGATCACAAAGATCGGCAGATTGGAACAAGGGCTCGACAACGCAAAGTTCCTCGTAGCTGAAAAAGGCTTAAAATAGACAAAAATCTGCAATGGGAAGATACGATGCATGTTGACAATACGAAAGGCCATCCACAGTACAGGTCAGACCAGTAATATTAGAAAACTCCAAATATTTTAATAGAATCTGACAATAGTACAAGACTCTGCAAAAAGATCTTTGTTTGTCCAATGCGCCAATAAATATAATATTTTCCCAATGCTTTATCAATAAGCCTAAAAAACAATATGAAATATTGCCTCAATTTTTTTTAAAATAGACCAAAACAATAAAAAATGCAGAAGATACTTTTTAGAATATTTTTTCTGC
>VDFB02140050.1:0-18143 GCA_007258455.2 Sequoia sempervirens | reverse complement strand
TAGGAGATTTAGATCTCCGCCTAGACTTGGATTTTTCATGCTTCTCATTCTTCTTTCATTTTTCCTTAGGTCTTCCATGAGCATTTAGGTCCTCCTTGGAAGTGATGGATACCTTCCTCCTCACCTCTTCAGAAAGCAAAAAACCCACCACATCTTCAGTCTTCAATATAACATAAGTACTCCCAATAGCCATAACAAGAGATCCCATTAATCAGGAAAAGAACAAAGTAGGATATGAAATTTCTCCTCTTCATCGATTTTGACACCAACTAATGCCAATTGAGCCACATGTTGGTTTTTTTCTAAGACCCAAACTTAATATCGACAATTACATATGAATTTGCAATAATTCAATGATCAATAATGGTGAGGATTGGCCAATAACTACGTGAAAGCTTGCTAGTCTTTCCCTCTTCATTTTAGGCTATGGAAGACCCAAGAGGGTGATCCTTTCAATGTTTAAAATGATACTTTTGTGCCAAATTACCAAAAACATTGTGAACAATAGATACATTCCCATAATTTGCAAATTAGATATAAATCCTAAAGAATTTGGCTAATTCTTTAACAAATGGCCATCTAAAGCAGGGAATGGATGAGTCTTGATAAAACCTTACAACAATTGTAGTTAATATTTGAATTTTGTTAATAAAATTGATTTGTTATTGAATTATCAACAAGATACATTATGAATACACAATTCAGACTAGTGCCTTAACCTAGGAACAAAGTCAATTTCAATACATATATGATTTGACAACAAATGAATGCATTACATTATTTAAGCATTGATAATATTGCATTACAATATCACCTCCATTGTATCCTCAACTATAACTTCTTAAGAATATCCTAGTACTCAATTTACATGAACATATAGCTTCATCCAAGAATTTACATTAATTCTTTGAATTAAAAGAAAAAACAAAACTACACATCCATTGGAAATCAATGAAGACAAATAAAATAACATTTGATCATTTTATTCATAATCAATGAAACAATTATAGTAGGAGAGAAAAGGATTTGAATTTGAACCATTTTCCATTCTATTGTAGTACTGTTATAAAAAATTACATATCCATATAGACAAACTCAAAACCTAAGACAAAAATCTTGAATTCTCTTTGTATTCTCCTTACAAAATTTTCTATGATCAATTAACAAGCAACAAACCCATACTTTTGGCCTTGAATTCCTTCTTATAGAAATGAAGAATAAAAACAAGCTTCGGTCCATAAAGTACACATGTCATACTTCTATTGGACTGATAAAAAATATTCCCTATTGTAGTTATATTTGCATAAGCAATATTTTGACATTACTTTATCAAATGCCTAATCTGTACTAATTCCAGGCCATCTATTGTCTTTCTCCCGTCTTTTATTCACCATGTTTGTAGACTCAAGACAATAATTATGTTCACCATTCCATAACTACAACTCAAGCTTCCAATACAGACAAGTATTTATCCTTCCTTGCCTAGAACTCTTCCTCTATGGGCCAGTCAAAAGTGATGATGATATTAGCCTTTTTCCTCTAAGGAGCATATTTAGCCTCAACCTGGTTAGCCTCCTTATCAAAATCTTCTAGAGAAACCCATGCCTAATCATGCATATCCATATTCTCTTATAACATGCTCATATCATTTCCTTTACAAATTTTGGCTGTTTGATTTGTTATTACCTTATTGGCCTCTTTTTTTCCATTCCTATAGAGACTTAATATCACCAGTATTCTTGAGTATATCAGGCAAAAGACCATGTTTTATTTCATGAAAAAACTTAACCAACTCCCTTATTTTAGCCTCTAAAGGCTCAATCTTTATTTGGAATTCTTGGATCCCATTCATAGTTTTAAGGGTTGGTTGGATCTTCTCAGGCTTATCTACATCATGTTTAGATCCTACAACATTTAACCTCAAGTCTTGAAGTCTTGGGATCCACTTGTCCATGAGGGGTATTGCCAACTCCTTATCTATGCCAAAATTATTGATTGAATTCCTCATGAAAAAATAATTAGCATGAATGGTAATTAATCTACTACCAACTCCTCTATTCAGATGCTCTAGGACTAAAGTTATAATTTTCAAGTTGCTATCAAGAATCTCCCTACCATGCTGATTGATCTTTTCTTCATATTCCTTCAACTTTTGAAGTAGTTCTTCTTTACTAACCTCTTCTTCATGTGGTTTATTTGAGGTATATGGTCCCTCCACTAAAATGGGTACATTTCCCATATTGTAGGGCACAATTTCCCATGAAGAACTTGTGGGAGGTGTAAAAGAAATAGGTGTTGGCTCTTAGGAAGTTGAAGGGGAAGTAGTATCTATCTGCATCGGCTCACTTGTTTGCATGTTCTACATATTTTCTATCAACAATGCCAATTCAATTTGCAGTTGCATTATTTGTTGTTGGTTCTTTTTATAATCAATAAATAAACCATTATACTTTTTTCTTGAATTGCTCCTTCTCAACAGTCACTAACTTTACTGTTGTTTTTGTAAATTGGGAAACATTGACTTACATTATATTATCTTCAATAACATATATGCCAAACACTCTCTTTATTATTAACCCCCCTTTGTAATCTACATCAATATTCTTAGTGTTGGGGGCTAAGGCCTAAATAGCCAATGTATCCCACTACTCACTGAATGCAGATCCTTGTAGTGCTATGGTAGCTTCTTCCTCAAAATTATAGAGAGGCTTGTCATACCTCTTCACTATATCGAATGCAATTATAGAGGACAAATCCTACTCTGGCAATAAAATAATTCCACTTTTCCTCACAAGTTCTCTACCCTCATGTGTAGTTATTTATTGGAAACTATCTTTCATCTCCTTTATTACGTGGGCTTTTATGACTGCATCAGGTAGCTTTGGATGGAGGCTCCTCTTCTCTACAATTTTATTCACAAATTCATCCTTTTTGGCCCTCCAAACAAATTCCAGGAAGGCCTTAGACTTTACAAAAGAATCATCATCAATAAATTTTGTACATTCCTCTATCGTAACATCATGTTGGCTATTTAAGCTAGTGAGGTAAGCATTTCTCAATCTTAGACCAAGCTGTTATGGCACTATCTCCATGGGTGGAGAATCCATTCCTTGTTGTATCAACTCTTTTGTTACTATAATTTCATCATTTGAATCCTCTTCATAATCCACCAAGCTAGTTGATTGAACCTTTTGCTTCTTTAGAGGTGGCTCCCTTGGTGGTGATGCTTGTCTAGGTGGAGAATCTATGTCCATAATTGTAGGTCTCGTTGAGCTAGGAGGAGATGGTGGTGACACCTATTGTACAGGGGAGGTGACTCTTTGCTCCTCTTGTTGAGAAAAGGGTTGCACTGTTTGTTTCTTCTCCTTCACCTTCTTCTTTCTTCTGAAGGCAATGACTTTCTTCTCCTTATGGGGTTGATAGGCCGGCCTTTCTTCCATCACAAGGTTTTCCCCCTCAACTTGTTCTTCAACTACAATAGCCTTCCCCTTCTCTTGGATTAATCTTTCACCCTTTAGGTTCCCAACAACTATTTCAAATTTTTGAAACATATACTCAATTCTCTGCATTTCATTAGGGTTCTACGAAGTAGTGAAATGTGGATTCTTTGATCTCAAATCCCTCTCTAGCTTACTAAACACAATCTATTTCATTTTTCTATCTTCTTGCTTCTAGAAATCAAAGATTTGTCTTAGTACATCTTCTGTTAAGTAGAAATTATGGATGAAATTTGAGCTTCTATTCTGATTGTTAGCCATGCCATGAATCCATCAGGGTCATGGAACTCCTTGGTCCCACCCTCCTCATGTTAAGAGGCTTGAGTATGTCATTTATCTTATTCCATCCCCCTTATGTCATCACAAAGTAATAAAAACAAGTATATGAAGGGAAGAAGGTTCCCTTTCCCTGATCTTTCAAGTGGTTATTCTCCACATCAACCAATTGCCACATCACTTCTAGGAAACCAATTCATTTTGGCACATCCTTGGGAAACATGTGGGGTGAGAGTTGTGCCATATACTCTCAAAACTATGTAGCTAGGATAAGGGATAATGTCCCCCCAATTTTGATCAATACCTAAAATTGGCCTCCTGTCCTTGGGCCTAAAAAAATCATGCAAAGCTGTAGGAACCCTTGGCATGTTTACAATCAATACCCTTCTCAACTTGGTGGCAAACAAGTTCTCAAACACCACATAATCATATTTCCTGTCATCTTTATCTAGGGAAGTAGTCTAACATTGAACAAGCAAATCCAAGTTACCTTCCTTCTACTCTAGTGTCATGTGTTTACCAAAATATATAGCTCCTTTGAACAAAAGCATGTGCATAAATAGTGAGTACCAATAGATTCTTACCCCAAACTAACCTTTTTCTTCATCTTGACCAAGCCCTCATGAATCTTTCTTCCATGTATCCTCCATAATCATATAATGTGCAACAAGTAGGATGTTGGATATGTCTTGCCATATACATCCAAGCCATGGGCATGCCTATAACTAGGTCATAACTAATAATTTGACACAAAGAATAGAAATTTCTTTGGAAGTAGGACACAAAATAGTTTATAGGGTATGTATCTTTGTCCAAAGGGCCCAAGATGATCATCCTACCATCCACAAATTCTAGGTAATTCTACAATACTAAAATTTTGAAGGTGTGCCTTACCCTCTCATATTCTTCCCTAAGTGTCTTCTCATCAATTGGCACCATATCCTCACTCCATCAAACATTCTCATAGTCCTTTTGAAAGGATCATAGTTTGCATCCACTACCTTCAATATATCCACATCCATATAGACATTGGGCACAATTGATTTCCCCAAATCCAAATTCCCCAAATCCATTTTCCATTGGTTGCCCACAAGAATGCCAAAGTTTCTATTACAAAACAAACAACTGAACATTTTCCATATAGTGTAGGGCAATGTGACATCCTTAATAGTATTTTTCTTGTCAACAATTCCTTCCACAACTTGTGTACCACTGAATAACAGTTGACCCTTAGGTTTCTCAAAGGTAGAAGGCTTCAATTGATTAGTTAGGTCATGGACTATGAGTGTAACAGGAGGTTTAGAACTAGAAGGTTTCTCTTTTGGTGCAAACACTTTAGCTTTTGGTGCCATAATCCTAGGGTTTGTAGACTATGGTTTCCTTTTAGTAAAATAAAATTTTACAGCCTAGGCAAGGGTTTGACACAAGCAACAAGACTAGACTAACTAATTGTCCAAAGAAAATGTCAAACCTTAAAAGAAATGCATAAAAAATGAAATCATAATGATAGAAATATTGAGCAAGCATAATTAAACAAGTTATAACCAATTGAGAAGCAAGACAACAATTTAACTTACTAGTTTTACAAGTGCTTGAAAACCCTAATTTTTTCATCGAACAAGCCTGAAAATCACAGCATGAGCTCCTTCAATGCACAAAATCTTTTAACAATCTTTAATTATGCTTTAAAATAATTTTTTGTTGCTTTAAAGCTTAGTCAATTTGGTAGCTCTACGTCTTATCTTCCATTGTGGTTGGCTCATGTGAACTAGAATGACTCACTTGTCTTCAAACTTAACTTTGAATGTCAATCATTGATTTCATAGTGAGATGGATCGACAAAAGGTTTAGATTAAGTCAAAAAAATTGAAAAAATTGACTATACACCTCTATCATCATTGACCAATCATAAGTGTTCCATGTGGAAAAATATTCCAAGTCACCTACAAGCTCCACCAAATGTCGGCTCCTTCCTCCCTCATTGAGAGATGAGAGATGAGGGTGGGTCCCCCATGGGATGGTAGGGAATGGCCAAGATTTGACTATGTCACCCCATCTCAACAATTGATCTCATTGAATAAAGTGATCACTGCCTGTGGAGCTTGATGGGTTCCACTGACAAAGGGACACATTTCATTAGCCCGCTAGCCCATGAGATTATTTTAAGGAATATTAAAATCAAGTGGGCTAGTGAGGAATGGTCTAGATGTAGCCACATCATTTCATATCCATTGTTGATTTTAGAAAAGCTCAATAACGACTTCCTTTCAAGCCAATAGGGCCCATTAACAAATATGACATGCATCATTGTCCTGTCAATCTGTGTGAATATTTTAATAGGTAATAAAACTAGATAGGGGCATAGGGAGTAATCAGGATGAAGTCCTCCAGATCTGACGGCTTGCATAAAACTTTATATCTGCACGTGCAAATATTTAGCACTTAAAAGGGGGCCAACTAGGCATATAAAGGAAAGTGACATAAAGCTTAAGTCCAAAACATTAGACCGGTGACAAAATATTCAAGCTCCATACTTAGGTTATTTGGAAAAAATTAAAAGGATTGGAAACTCGTACTAAATAAAGCAACAATTCAAATAATCCAATGGGTAGCGACCAAAATATTAGGATTGAGGGTCTGGTAAATGAATAGATGCAAAGGTATAGGTTATGACTTAAGTGATTGGGAACAGGTGACAGTAAGTCAACAACCAATTAGAACACTTGCAAAGAGGATAAAAATACTTAGCATTTTTTAGGGTTTAAGGCATACTAAAACCTTAGAAAAAAGAAAAAATGAAATCCTAAGCCATCAAACCAGTTTCAAACCAAGAAAATAGCCATGTTTTACAAAATTTATTAGTGGAATGTAAAGAATTTTAGGGGTTCCACCAATGGCTCCTGTTGGAGACTTCTATTCTTCCAGGACAAAGTGAGATCACAGAATCTTAGGTTGAACTAGACCAAACATAGAGAACCAAAAGTAGGAAACTACCAAGACTAGGTAGCACAACTAGCCCCAACCAAAGCAAACACACATATATACATAGATAGAAAAAACTTATAATGCACATGGAAGATAGCATATTTCAAGAGAAATATAGCTTCAAGAATAGTCCATGTACTAGTAGTTCAAGAAGTTCACCTATTAGATCTTGTAGGAAATATGAATCTTCACCATGAGTTTTGTTGATCAAATAAGGGCCTAACCATAATGCATCAAACTTTCCATGTTTGCTCTTATCATCAAATCTTGCAGTCCACATCAACACCATGTCTCCTACCTAAAATTTTCTTGGAGATGCTTTCTTGTCATACAGGTTCTTGACCTACAACTACAACTTGGCATTCTTCTTCTAAGCATCTCTTCTTGTTTCATCCACCTCCATCAATGCATCAATCCTATGTTGGATTTCATCACATGTATCTTCATCATATTCTTGGATAAACTTATACATCTTCATGAGGTTGTTTTGGGGTAACCTGGTTGCAATACCATAAACTAGATCAAAAGGGGCAAAACCAATAGCCTTCTTGATAGTAACTCTATTTGCCTACAGATCAAACTTTAACTTGGAGTCGAGGGCTCTTTTGTTTTTCTCAATAATCCTCTTTATGATCTTCATTAGACTTTTATTGCTTGATTCAGCCTGACCATTTCCTTGAGGGTGATATGGAGAGGAATAAGATGCTTGAATTTTATGCTTGGAACAAAAGTTAGTGAATTCTTCATATCTAAAGCACATTGCATTGTCTAAGACTATTTTCTCGGGCACTCCAAACCTATTAAATATGTTTTCCATCAAGAAATCTATGACTACTTTTCTTGTTGCTCTTTTTGTTGGAATGGCTTCCACCCATTTTTTAAACTATTTTGTAGCAACAAGGATCCAAGAATGACCTCCACTTGACTTATCAGATACCTCTCCAATGAAATCAATGCCCCATTGTTGAAATGCCACTTGAACTACAACTAGTTTGAGTGGTAGATTACCTAAAAAATTTAGCTTCCCATAAAACCTTTGGCATGCATCAAATGTTCTCACCAGTTTGTGAGCACCTTTAAAAACTATAGGCCACTAGAATCCAACTTTGAAGACCCTTTTTTAGTTGTTTTAGCCATGTAATGTCCACCACACACTCCACTATGCATCTCATTCAACAATTCAAAAGCCTTGGCTTTATCAACACATTTTAACATAAAACCATCCAGATTTATCCACCATAGTTCACCTTTTATAATCATATTCTTGATGGCATGTAACTTAAAAGTTCTCTTCTCATTATCAGTTAACCCTTCAGAGAATTGCATTTTCTATAAGTAGTATATAACATTTTTATACCAATCACGACCTTACATATCAAAAATGTATGATCTATCAAATTCATCCTCAAGATTTATTTGATTGGGATCTAGGTTCACTTTAGATATTAACTTAGCCAATCCTTGACCACTCACCAATTTTGTGATTTGAATTTCAATACTAGGGTGTGTGCAGAAACATGATGGGCCAAAAACTGGCGATATGATGGGTATATGTAGGGTATGTGGCTGCTGACCTTTTTTTAACCCAAAATTGATGAAACTAAAGGATTTTTAAAGGAGATTCTCAGATTTCCACCAATATAAATTATGTTTTACTTTGAATTTAATAAATAATTATTATTCATTTTCTATTTGAATTACGAGCTAAAGTCACGATTGATAGGCTGATTGAAAACATGTATAGCTTTTAAATAGTATCACATTTTTTGAATCAAAACATGCATCACATTTTATGCTTCACATACTATAGGATTAAAAAAAAAATTGAATTTCATGAAGTTTGACCAAGTTAAGCTGTTCAGACATGCGATTTCATATTTTAAAAGTTTGTAATAAAATTCCATAATTAATTGTTACTTGGAAAAAAATTACAAAAAAATATGCATCATCGGACATGGTCATCTACTCATATAAAATATTATAAAAAAATATTATCATTTAATATTGATTTAGGGTAATTGATCACTACTTCTTATTTTTATCTAAAATTTGAGTACTACTACATTGAAATTTCAATTTTCACTAAATAGATTTTTAAAAATAAACTTGATAGTTTATAAACTATATTCAATTTGCTACAAATTCTATTCTAACATATTTTTGAAATAATATAGATAACTTATTCAAATTTTTAAGTCAAGTTGCTTAATTCTATTTTTTCTAAATTTTTTGCCACTTAAGGGACTATTTGTTCCCTGATAATCCCGCCCATACCCATTAAACTCTTGTATTCTTTTTATCCATCTACATCTTCTACCTATGACCTCTTGCTAGGTAAAGATGTCTTTTACAATTGTACTTGGAACATATGTTATGACTATAGCTCCTAGAAGATAATTCCTAAAGTTCTTTACAACTTTAACCAGTGCATACACTTGTTTCTCAGTCAAATCATTTTTTAATTCTACAACTTGAAGAGATTTTCTAAATAAAGCAATAGATTTATCAAATCCCTCTTGATTCTTTTGTAACAAAAATGCAAAAATAGTGTGGAATGATGCAAATAAGAATATTTGTAGTGGCTTGGAAAAATCAGGAGTCCTTAGAAGTGGGATCTCCTTGATTTCCTATTTAATTGCTTGAAAAGCACTACTTGCTTCTTCAGTCCACTCCACTTTCTCACCCTTCTTCAAAATTTTGGATAGGGTGAGTGATCTCAACAAAATTTGTAACAAATCTTCTTAGGAAGTTAATCCGACCAAAGAAGGACTATTAAATACCTTTCACATTCTTTGGTAGTGGAATTTTGTCAGTGGGAGCTACCTTCTTAGGGTCAATTCTCACTCCCTCTTTTGACACTATGCATCCCAACAATTTTCCTTCAGTAACCCCAAAGGCACACTTCTTTGGGTTGAGTGATATTCCATATTCCAAGGCCCTGATGAAAGTCTTCTCCAAGTGCATACAATGGTCTTCCTCTTTCTTGGAGTAAGTGGTTAGATAATCCTGGTAGATTGCCAAAAAAAAATCAATAAAATTAGAAAAGGCTACATCCATAGCCCTCTAAAAAGTAGCATATGTATTAGTCAAGCTAAATGAAATTCTAACATACACATAGGTGCCCCATGGAGTGGTAAATGCATCCTTGTACTACTTATACTGCTTGACTTTAACTTGGTTGTAGCCAGAAAAACCATCCATTATGGACAATAACTCATAGCCCGTCACCTTCTATAACATGGTTTCCATGTTAGGCAACAGATAGTTTTCTTTCAATGATGATATGTTCAAGTTCCTAAAGTCAACACATAATCTTATATCACCATTCTTCTTCCTAACTTGCACTAAATTAGACACCCAAGATGAATGCCTAATAGGCTTGATAATGCCACCATCCCTTAGCTTCACTAGTTGTTCTTGCATTTTAGGAGCTAAGGTTGAATTTATGGGTCTTTGCATCATCCTTTAGAGGAATTTCATGTTGAAACAATTCCTCTCTATATTCTTTCAAGTCATCATATGACCAACCAAAGATGTATGTACTTTCTTAGCAAAGCGATCAACATTTCCTTGATCTTGGGCTTCATTTTCTTGCCCACATAAACATTTTTTGGGGCATTTTCAGTCCCCAAGTTTACTTATTCTAAATCCTTTGGATGGGTGGTAGTTGTTTTGGCATTACTTTTGTCTTGATCATCAAAAAATATCTCTAAGGCTATAAGACCTTTGGGAATCTTATTTGTCTTCAAATGAATAATTTCATTGCCAAAAACTATGTCCTTTCCATCTATATTCTCAACATAATCTCAAAGTCAATCTCTCAACTCTCATAATCATCACTACACTTCAAAAACTCAAGATGTATTACGCATCATGAAGACATGTGGTTGTGTACATTTTCAGGGGATTGATGACCTTTTGTATGAACCTTGGAGGTACTAGTGAAGGTTATGTCATTAGGCCTAAGTGTAATGTTTGCTAGAAGATCTAACACTCTATTTTGACCTCTCTCCATCCATTCAATTTTGAATGCATCAAATTTCTCAACAAAATTCCATAAAACATTCATGTATTGATTTAACCTCTTATTTTTACATGCATATCTAGATCTAACTTGGAATATTACTAATTCAGAATCACCTAGTGCAATCAATTTATTTATCCCATTCTTCTCTGCTAGCCCCAATCCTAGTAGCAAGGCCTCATACTTTGCCACATTTTTTGTGCAAACAACAGACAAAGTGAAGGAAAATTTGAATGTATTGCCACTAGGTGAAACCAACAAGATACCTACACCTGATCCTTCTTTGGAACTTGCACCATCAAAATACATCTTCCAAAGGCCATCTTTATCAAATAATCTTGTAACCTCATTATCAATATGATAGGGAGGCTGCAGGAACTCAAACACACTGTTTTAGAAGCTGCAGGAAGCAACCACAGATTCCTGCGCTAGGCCTTGTCATAGACCTCCTTGGTGAAATTGTTGTTCCACCTTAACCTATAGGAACTTTACCTTGTCTAAGTTCCCCTGGTTCTCCTACCAACCTCACTATCTTGACAAATTTTGAATAACCCAACCAATCCTTGGTTCAACGCTTCATTCTCCTTTGGCCCTTAATCTCCCTAAAGACCAAATAAACTCAACCTTTTTCTAGGTTCTTGCAGGGGTTAGAAAAGGTTACAAAGACTTCAAAATGGCTTGTCTAGGGTTCTTAGACAACCACAAATTTCTATCTTGCCATCGCTTTCACAAGATGCTTTCCTAGGGTTTGAATGGCTAGTAGCCATTGAGCCTCTGAACATAAGTAAATTGCTTTTCCCTCCTAAACCCACCAAAGGACTTAGGTTCTTGACTTAGGAAATGTGTTCCCCCTATCTACACCTTCAATATTTCTAGGGTTTTAGTCTTGCTCAGGCCGTGTGTTGTCCAAACACCAAATTGGTCAAGCAGCTAGGGTTCTAAACTGCTCAGAAATAGTTTTAAGACTAGTGAAAAGTTCTCCTCCTAAATGGATTGCTAGTCTCTCCTCCTTATCACCATACGTGGCCAAGACCTTCCCCTAAATTCTCCAAAAATAATTTCTCGAAAATATTTTCTCCCCTGCAAGATATCAACGCTGTACTGCAGCCTTTCCTAGCCGGGCTCTCCACTGGATCGGCTAGGGCAAGGCTTTTCTCATAGCTCCTACAACTAAAAGAAACCTAACTCCTACCATATTTACAAGTACAGAGATGGAGCCTGACCATGTTCCCAACAATTCCATACTTCTTGGTACGGAGGGAATGCAGCCTAGAACTCCATTTTTACACAGTTCTAGTCAAAACAGAAATAAGGAAAAAAAACATAGAATTTACAAGAATGGATGAAAGTGATGGAATAGCTATAAAATGTGACAAAAAAAACTTCCAGAGGCCTCTGTACATGCTAAAAAAACCTATAAAATTCCTCTTTTAATTCATTTAGTTGCTGTCATGCAAACAAGAATAGAAAAACAGAAAATAAGACAAGAATGCTGTTTTCTTTAATTTTTGGAGACACAGTCCGTACAAAAAACTTCTAACCCCCCAAAAAGGTCGTGGTATGCCTTAAATATGCCTCCAAAACAATTTAGGTTCTTGGGTCGAGGCTTAGATGACCTAAAAATGCATTTTTGTAAAATCCGCTGTGTTTTCAGACATTTAACAATTTTTGCCAACCTAGCAATATGATGTTGTAAAATTATTTAATACTTGTCACCTTCTTTCCCAAAGTTCAAAAAAATCCTAAAAACCTAAAATAATGGTCAACATGACCTTATGATAGCACAACAAAATTAAGAACTTCAAACAAAATTTCAACAATAGTCCTTTGCCAGGTGCTCCTGCAGCATTCTCCCCCTCTCAACTCAAACAACTAAGGAAATTTAGGAGAGATCAGAGACATATCAATTCCTTGCTTCTTAAAGTATGATTATTCTTACCCGTAGCTTCAGATTCATGCGTATCCTTCCATTTGACAAGATGTTCCATGTACACCTTGTGCCATGTAGTCTTTTTCACTCTTGACTCCAAGATCTTCTCTGCTTGTAACTTGTCTGGAGTTGGTATGGACATGTTGCTGATGTCCTTGAAGACCTCCTACTATCCCGACGTAAACTCTTTGATCATTCCTTTATACTTGATCGTGATTTCAGCTACATTTTGAACACCTTGGAGAGATGCCCCAAATCCGGATCGTAACTCCACCTTTATGCATTCTTGCCATGGATTTTGGCCAATACCTTGCATGGACCCACTCTTTTCATCTGTAACTTGGTTTCCATACCCTTCTGCAATCTAGATTTGTTAAGGTGGACCATCACATAGTCCCCAACTGCAAATTGTACATCCTTCCTTGACAAATCAACATTCTCCTTCAACTTTTGGGTTGCTGCTGTGACTGTGTTCTTGACCTGCTCATGAATCTCTTTCATGGTCTGAGTGAAGTCTTCAACATGTCCACTCCTATGCTCCATAGATCCAAGGTCTCTGAGTTCACAAATACCTCTTGGGTGCATCCCATATACAACCTTAAAAGGACTTTTTCCTGTAGTTCTATTGACACTGTCATTATAAGCATATTCAACTTGAGAAATTACCATATCCCAGGTCTGTCCATATTCCTTGGTTAGACACCTTAGAAGATTACCCAACACTCTGTTAACCACCTCTATTTGACCATCGGTCTGAGGATGGTAAGCTGATCCAAATGACAGATTTGTTCCCAATCTGCTCCATAGAGTCTTCCAAAAGTGACTCATGAACTTCACATCTCTGTCAGAAACAATACTTAGAGGTAGTCCATGGATCCTAACAACTTCCTTGAAGAAAAGATGAGCTATGTAGCTTGCATCATGAGTAGTTTTGCAAGGTATGAAGTGACTCATCTTACTAAATCTGTCTACCACAACATAAATACTATCAAAACTAGTCTTGGTCTTAGGAAGACCTACCACAAAATCCATGCTCACACACTCCCATGGTCTGTTAGGAATGGGCAGGGGTTGATACAAACCAACATTGCTAGCTCCCCCCTTAGCTTTCATGCATATAACACATTGTTCCACATATTTTCTAACATCTCTTGCTAACTTTAGGCTGCAGAATAAAACCCTTTGTACCAGCTCTAAAGTTTTATTGATAATGTAAATTCCCACTAAGATCGCATTATGCTTCTCTTTGAATCAGATTTTCCCTCATTGACCTCTTGGCACACACATAACCGACAATTTTTAAATAATAGTCTATTTTGTAGTGTATAATTAAAGATATTGGCTATTAAAATGATTCTCAAAATCAGAACATACCTTATAAGCTTCTGAGAAGTCTTCATCTTCACCATAGAGGTCTTTGAAACTCTCTATTCCAATGCTCTTCAGCTGTATCTCCTGTACTGTTAGCAATCTCCTGCTTAATGCATCTGCCACCATATTCATTTGTCCTTTCTTGTGCTTGATGGTAAAAGTAAAGGCTTGGATGTATTCCATCCATTTCAAATGCCTATTACTTAGTTTTTCTTGGGTGTTGATATAACTAAGTGCTTGGTTATCAGTAAAAACCACAAACTCTTTGGGTAACAAATAATGCCTCCACTTCCTTAGGGACTGCACTAAAGCATATAACTCAAGATCATAAGTAGAGTACTTTTGCTTGGCTTCATTGAGCTTTTCACTAAAGAAGGCTACAGGCCTACCTTCTTGACTAAGTACTCCTCCTACAGCTACTCCACTTGCATCACACTCAACTGTGAACAACTTGTCAAAACTAGGCAACAACAGAATAGGTTGGGTTGCCACTTCTTGTTTCAGTTTTTCAAACCCTTTATTAGCCTCTTGAGTCCACTTAAACTTTGTTTTTAGACCACCTTTAATGGTATCTAGGACTGGTGCACATATACCACTGAAATTCCTTATGAATTTTCTATAGAATTGAGCCAAACCATGAAAACTTCTTACCTCTGTTGCTCTGGTTGGTGTGGGCCAGTTTAGGATGGCTTCCACCTTGCTTGGATCCATCTTCAACGTTCCTTGGGATACTACAAACCCCAAATACACAAGTTCCTACTTGAAGAACTCACACTTCTCTAGATTGATTGCCAACTTCTCTTCTTGCAACCTTTTAAGAACCATCTCCACATGTTTCAAATGTTCTTCTGCTATCTTACTGAAAATTAGTATGTCATCAAGGTATACTACCACAAAAATCCCTGTGAAATCCTTAAGCACTTCATTCATTAGTCTCATGAACGTGCTAGGGGCATTTGAGAGGCCAAATGGCATCACTTTCCACTCATATAAGCCATCATTCATCTTAAAAGTTGTCTTCCACTCATCTCCATCCTTAATCTTGATTTGATGGTAACCACTCTTGAGGTCCAACTTGGTGAAATACTATGCTCCTCCAAGGCAATCCATTAAATATTCTATTCTAGGAATAGGGAACCTATACCTAATTGTGATTCTATTTATTACTCTAGAATCAGTACAAAGTCTCCACTTACCTCCTTTCTTTGTTGCTAATACCACTGGTACTGCACAAGGGCTGATGCTCTTTTGAATCAATCCTTGATCTAATAATTCTTGCACTTGCCTAGCCACCTCTAAGTTCTGCTCTGGTGTAAGCTTGTATGCTGCTTTGTTAGGTAATGAAGCTCCAGGTATGAAGTCAATTTGATGAATTATAGCTCTCCTTGGTGGTAAAGTTGCAGGTGTATCATCACTAACTATGCTCTTGTACTTATCAAGCAACTTTTGGACTGCTTCTGGTAAGACTGTCCTTTCAGCCTTTTCTTCCTCTTTGGACTGCATCATGATCACATATCCTTCATTTCCTTGGTGTAGGTCCTTAAGGAACTCCTTACCACTGCTCAACATGATGTTAGGCACCTTTGACTGTCCTTCATCTTCCTCTGTCAATGACTGCAGTTTGAAGGTTCTTCCATCCTTCTTGAATGAGATGGTGTTCTCTTTCCCATCATAAATGGCACTTCTGTCATATTGCCATGGTCTGCCTAGTAGTAGATGGCATGCATCCATGGGTAATACATCACAAACCAGCTTATCTTTATACCCTCCAATTGAAAATTCCACTGTTACCTGTTCATTAACTAAAACACTCTGCCCTTTGTTCAGCCATGTGACCTTGTAGGGGTTATTGTGAGGTACCTTCTCCAATTTCAGCTTAGTTATTGCCTCCTCTGAGATTATATTGTATGTTGAACCTGAATCCACAATGACTTTGCATACTTTCCCAAGTATCTTGCACCTTACTCTAAAAAGAGCTCTTCTTTGCTTAGGTTCCTCTTTTACTGGCTGCCTGATCAGAACTCTGTTAAACATCAGATTTTCTCCTACCTCAGATTCTATGTGACTGATTTCAGATGCTTTAGGACTCATAGTGTCCTCTTGTGCATAGGCCACTCTCTTTTCATTGATAGAAGATGATGCTTTCTCTGGACATCTATAAGCAGGGTGACCTAGTTGGTTACAATGATAACACTTCATGTTTGCAAAATAAGAGTTGCTCCTACCTGCCCCTCTTCCTCTGTTTGAACCTCCTTGAGGTCCTCTTCCTCTGTTAAATCCTCCTCTTGAGGATGCTTCACCTCCATGCTCGGTGATTTTTGATTCTCGTTGGTTTCTTTGGTCATTACCTCTACCTTGGTAACCACCATGCTGTCCTCTTTGATCTTTGCCTTTGCCTCTTCCCTTGGAAGACTGGTCTTGCTTCCTCTTGTTTCTTTCTTCAATCTTGATAGCCAACTGGTAACATTGGTGTACTATTTTAGGACTCAAAAGAGCCATCTCTTCTTGGATGTTCCATTTTAAGCCATTAAGATACCTAGCCACTTTTAGGCTCTCATCCTCTATTACATTAGATCTCAAGCAAAGCTTTTGGAACTCTTCAGTATAGGTGTTTACATCTTGGTCTTTCTGCCTTAGACTTTTCCTCTTCTTGTGTAACTGAATCTCATAGTCATCTAGCATGTAGGCTTCCTTTACCTTAGCAACCATTCCTTTCCAAGTTGATATGGGCTGTTTGCCTTTTTTCTCCCTTTCAGTCTGAATAAACTTCCACCATGTCAAGGCTGATCCTCTCAATCTTGACTTAGCAACCTTCACCTTCTGAGCTTCAGTAACTCCATCACACTCAAAATGATTCTCCATGCCTTCTATCCAGTCCACGACCAAATCAGGTTCCATTTTCCCACTAAATAATGGTACTCCCTCAAGTCCTTTTCCACTCAAGGCTTTCAATGCCTTCAAGAAAGGATCCTCCTCCAAAACAAGGTCAGGTTCAGGGACCTTGTCTTCCTCTGGAACCTCGTATTCCTTTGGTACCTTTCCTTCCAACCTTGCATTGTTCAATGCTTTCTCAAGTTGCTCTATTCTTTCTTTTAAAGACTTGTTGTCCTCTTCTTGTTCTTCAACCCTCTTGGCTAATTGTGCATTTGTCACCATGACGGGAGATTCACTTGACTCCACCTCTGACATATATTCCTCTTTCCCAAATCTTTAGCTTGCTCTGATACTAATCTGATAGGGAGGCTGCAGGAACTCAAACACACTGTTTTAGAAGCTACAGGAAGCAACCACAGATTCCTGCGCTAGGCCTTGTCATAGACCTCCCTGGTGAAATTGCTGTTCCAACTTAACCTATAGGAACTTTACCTTGTCTAAGTTCCCCTGGTTCTCCTGCCAACCTCACTATCTTGACAAATTTTGAATAACCCAACCAATCCTTGGTTCAACGCTTCATTCTCCTTTGGCCCTTAATCTGCCCTAAAGACCAAATAAACTCAACCTTTTTCTAGGTTCTTGCAGGGGTTAGAAAAGGTCACAAATAATTCAAAATGACTTGTCTAGGGTTCTTAAACAACCACAAGTTTCTATCTTGCCATCGCTTTCACAAGATGCTTTCCTAGGGTTTGAATGGCTAGTAGCCATTGAGCCTCTGAACAGAAGTAAATTTCTTTTCCCTCCTAAACCCACCAAAGGACTTAGGTTCTTGACTTAGGTAATGTGTTTCCCCTGTCTACACCTTAAAGATTTCAAGGGTTTTAGTCTTGCTCAGGCCGTGTGCTGTCCAAACACCAAATTGGTCAAGCAGCTAGGGTTCTAAACTGCTCAGAAATAGTTTTAGGACTGGTGAAAATTTCTCCTCCTAAACGGATTGCTGGGCTCTCTTCCTTATCACCATACGTGGCCAAGACCTTCCCCTAAATTCTCCAAAAATAATTTTTCAAAAATCTTTTCTCCCCTGCAAGTAATCAACGCTGTACTGCAGCCTTTCCTAGCCGGGCTCTTCACTGGCTCGCCTAGGGCAAGGCGTTTCTTCCAGCTCCTGCAACCAAAGAAAACCTAA
>VDFB02140049.1:0-36344 GCA_007258455.2 Sequoia sempervirens | reverse complement strand
TTATATCACAGAGTATTCCATCCTTGTAATTACCAATCTGGAAATTAACCAAACTTTGTTCTCTTACCACTAATTGGTGTTCCTTTTGCAACCACGAGACCTTGTATGGGATGGGAAGCTTCATTCTTATCATCTTCAACTTCTTTACCATTTCTTTAGACACAATATTGTCTATGATGCCACTGCCGATGATCACTTTACAACACTTGCTACCTGAATTGCATGTGGTTTTAAATAAATTTCTTCTCTATATAGGTTTTGTTTTTGCCTTTTCAGGACTTAACAAAATATTTCTTACCATTAAAGACTCTCCATCCTTTGGGTCTTCTCCATGCTTTGAAGTTTCAACCAATTTATCCTCTACTTGGGCCACATGAAATTTGGCCTCTTTTCCTTTTCCTCCACCTTGAGCTTGTGGAAAATTAAAAGAATTATGTCCAATCTCCCCACATTGGTAGCATGTAATGGCGAACCCTCTGTGTCTACCTCTTCCAAAATTACCTCTTCCTTGAGAAGATTCTCCTCTTCCTCTGAAGCTTCCTGTGCCTCCCATTTCCTATGAGGTACCATCTTCATCTTGTTTGGAAGGATATCCCCTTCCACTATTGCTCTATCCTCTTCCATGAGCATTTCTGCCTCTACCCTTGTTATTTCTTTGTTGTTTCCTATTCAGCTTCTCTTCGACCATTAATGCACACTGGTAGGCCTCTTCCACACTCTGCAGTCTAAGCAATCTAATCTCATCTTGTATGGACACCTGCAATCCACTTAGATACCTTGAAACTTGCTCAACCTCATTCTTTGAGTAATCTACTCAAATGATCAAATGGTAAAACTCTTCTATGTATTCCTTGACACTGGATTCTCTTTGCTTCAAGTTCTGCAATTTTCTAAACAGAGTTATCTGATAGTTTGCAGGCATGAATTTTTTCTTCAATTTACTTACCATTCTATCCCATGAATTTATCTTCTCCTTGTCTCTTCTTTGTCTATCAGTCTGCAAATGATCCCACCACATGGATTCATGCCCTTTTAACTTTGTATAGGAATATTTCATCTTCTTGTCTTCCTCTGTACCTTCAAAATCAAAGAACTTCTCCATCTCAGTGATCCAATCCAACAATTCATCTAAATTTAGATTACCACTGTAGTCTAGAGGGTCAAAACAAGTTTTGGTATTTATTTTGGTTAAGGCTCGAATGAACCTCTCTTCTCCTTGGTCAAGTTCAGGTTGGTTTTCTCCTCCTTCAACTTTAACATGTTCTTCTTCATCATCACTCATATTTTTGACATGATGACCTCTTCATTGTGCAGTTTTAACGGCTTCAATCCTAGTCATAATTCCTCTCAAGATCTCCATCATGACAGGGTCTGCATCTCGTCGCACCCCTCTTCCTCTGCCATGTCCTCTCTATTCCATTTTATGCAAGCCATCTACAGTTGTAGCTCTTCTTCCTTTGTTCACTTACTCACAATAAATTCCCTTTCAGGACTTTGTAATATCTTTGACACTTCTCCAAGGGAAAACCTGCTCTGATACCACTTGACATAGTTGAGATTGAAGAGCCTTATTAGGCTATCAATCAAGCAGCAAAACCATACTACAATGCAACAAATCTCAACAGAAAACAAACCTCCTTTTTTATTCAACTAATTACAAAATACATTTCAAAGTTCCCAATATAGAGCCCCTCCTTTTCGCTAAGGCTCTTTGACATTCCCCTCTCAATAATTTCTCCTTGATTCTTCATACGATGTCGTTTGTTCCCTCTCCAACACCATCGTTCTGTATTCCAAAAACTACACTAGGAATAGTTGTTACAACTTTTACCCAATCCATGTCGAAGTGTAGACACGTCATTCGGTCTTCAACCGTTGAACCAACTTATCGCCCTGTTGAGGAGACAACATAAATTTCCCATCGATAAAGGTATGTCTCTTCGATGTAGTTCAATATGATCCATGTGGTCCCTCTGCCATGTCAACACCATTGCAACAATCACCACTTCCCTATGTTAAACTGTCTGGTTCCCACCATGAACACCGTAGGTTGGCGAGTGACGTAACCAAAAGTCCATCGGCCTATCAAAGATACGACATTCCAAGTCTCGGTGATATAACCATCTCCCATCGAAGAGCTCAAGGCTTTGTATCAGGCTATCAAAGGGAAAATTTAGAGACTCTAACCAATAAATAATTTCTTGCTCACGAACCACAAACATATCTCCCATCAGGCTATTGAGGAGACTATGTTCATAGTCCATCCAAAGTAGAAAGGTCTCGCTGGAAACACATAGTATTCATATCGGGCTATCAAAGGGATGCCATTTGAAGTCTTGTCGATCACATAACGTCACACCGATGAAAGAGCAACACCAAACAAGAGGCTAGGGCTTACAAAAAGAACTCAAATGCATCTACAAAACACAACAAAATTAATAAAAAAATATGATTATGTACACATTGATGCAGATAGCTTGAGAGCTCAAGATGCTCCTGCATCATTATATAAAAAGGGGGTTCACCAAAATGATAGTACATAACCCTATTCTCCACTATTTCATTCAAGAAATGAGATCCAAACAATGAAGTGATTGTAAACCAAAGGGTGTGTCAAATCAAGGTACAAATCTGCAAATTTCCCTTTTTGTGCAAGGACGGGGGGTATGAGTCAGAAAACACTATGGGGAGAAAGATTAAAAATAGGAAATCAAACCCAAAATGCAAGATATAAAGAGCATCTAGAAGATTAAGCTCAATTATGATGGAACCAACAGCCAAATTGTAGATATGAGAATGGGAAAGTGATGTGTACCAGTCACCAAAAGTGATTTTTTAAAGCTAATTGAGGACTCATTCTCCTTATGGTGAATGGGTCTGAGCTAGGGCCCCTAAAAATCAATTTATGGGTTTTGTTCTGTTATGTCTACACTCCCAGATTCCCGAATCTTGGAGCTGGAAAGCCAAAAATAAACCCTATAGGTCAGTTTCCATAAAATTGCAAGAATGGTGACAACAAATGCATCTTTGACAACTTTGCAATTTTTCTCTTCAATAGATCTTCCACCTAAAATATGCAAGCACACATCAAGAGGGAAAAATGTTGTTTTGTTAGGTGAATGGGGGTTTTCCTTGGTAAAACCCTGTTTTGGTAATTAAACCTTGTAATGAAATGAAATAGCATGAAGGAATGATGAATGAAAAAATGCAATGTCACAACTCACGAAACCCTTGTTTGAACCTTGGAATGTAGATCTACAATTTACATGAAATGACTTCAATGGATGTGTATCTTGATCATGAAAATTGATTTGAAACAATGATTTTGAATGCTTGAATGGATCTTGAACACTACATCAACATATTAGCTCAAATAACATGCATTACTTTGACATGATAATGAAATCTTGATTGCTACAATAATCTTCTTCAAATATGCTCTTGAATTCATTGAAAATGCTCTAGGAATGCTCTTGTGAAATCTTAAGGGATACTTGAATCAAACTTGCTAGGTGAAACAAAGTGAAATGACCTCTTATTTATACATATGTTAACATTAATTCTCAAAATTCAAATAAAACAACCTGATATGTGAATACACATTTGAAATCATTGAAAAACCACCAAAAATATATTTGAAATTTAGGTCCTAGGTCACTTACCTAGGACACACATTCTCCAATGTTAAGTGTTATGTTATGGCATTAATGAATGTTAGGTTCTACCCTTTGGAAATTACAATTAATTAGGCTTGGATTTGAATTAAAAGGGCCAATTAAGGCATAATTAACCTCAATTAATTAATAGAGCCCTAGGTTAGTGTGAAAGCGTAAAGGTACATCTTACAACACCATAAATAAGGCACAATTAAGTCCATTTTAATTAATAAGGCCCTAAACTTAATGTGAATATGTAAAACATATTACAACACTAAATTAAGGTATAATTTAGCTCATTTTATTTAATAATATTTCCCAAATTAAGTGTGAAAAAGGGATACTTTTTCCTACACTACATAATCTTCTTCATTAAAATTTGGTGGAAGTGTTGATGATGTAGTTCCATCTTGATCTAATGGACCAAAAACATTGCCAAAGTATGAAATTATGGTAACTCTACATTTTGTGCATTTTGATGGCCTCCCTTCACCATCTTGAGGACTCTTACTATTTTTCTACTCGAAATCTCTCATGAAATAAAAGCTTCCAAACAATATCTTATTGTTTAAGAAGGAATCATACAATATAGATCCATGGGTCATAGATGTATCCCATTCCCTACTCCTACTCAGTATCAAATTATTAAGATTGAATCAATAATGAAAAAGAGAAAAATAATCTTATAACACTTGAACTGTAGATTTTTGGGTAGGGCTTATAGGCTACTCTTGATCTCTTAGGATGTTTCACCTAAAAGGAGAGAGATAAACCCTACTCAAAGGATCTAGCTAGGTTCACTCAAATTATGTAATGTATGATGTTATTTAGACTAAATGGAATGATCTAAGTACAATTAAATGAACTATTTGACTGATTATGAATGCAAAACCTCATATTTATGCAATGTTATAAAACACATTGTGATATGCAAACATGAACTAAGTATGAATAAATGCAAAACAAAAAAGAAGAAGGATGATTCAGAGTGCACCTAGGCAGAGAATGGAGAATCTGGAATATTCTGAATGCACAGAGATAACTAAAAATCACCTTGGGACTCATTCGCCACTGATGGTGAATCAGTCCGCTTCTGATGAAAACTATCAAAAATTGGTTTCTAAGTGCTAGGATCCAAATCTGACAAAATCTAGATTTCCAGCCTTAAGGTGGGACTCATTCACCACTGATGGCGAATCAGTCCACTCCCAAAATTATGAGAATTCAAGGACCAATCCTGTAGCACTAGATCTAAGGTTGACTGCTTGTGGGGTTGACGAAGTTAATTCTGCAGAAAACAGACAATGTTTTCTCCAAGCTTGAAATAAGTTGTTGTTGACTTGAAACATTTTATTGACTTCTTGTCCACTTTTCGACACCTAATAACTTGTCAAATTTTCATACACAAGTCTACAAACACACATGCAAAAGGGGAAAAATGGTTAAGGGTTAGGTTATAGGGATTTTCCTTAGTCAAATCCCACTTTGGTAATCAAACCCTTAATGAAGAAATGGAGTGGAAGAGAATGATAAAAAAATAACATGCAAATGCTATCAACTTACCAAACCCTTGTTGAAGAAAATCTGAAGATACCACAATGGTTGCTCCAAAGTACTTGATCAATGCTTGATTGAATGATGCAAAGTGCTTGAATACTTGAATGAATGTGTGAATAAGTGAACTTGATGAATGGGGGTTAAAATGGATGTAAAAACACTTATTTATACACACTTGTGCCTTAGTAACCTGATGATACCTCATCAGAGGCTGACATAAGGTGATTTTAAATAAAAACCCGAAAGAAAATTTAAAATATTTTGAATTTTGAGTCAAGAGGAACTCATTCACCACCCATGGCGAATGGGTTCCACCTTGGACTTGAATGTGGGTGTTTGGAATTAAGTCACATTTAATGTTGTTTGTCAGGTTTACATTCAAAAACATACTTAGTTAAGCCTTATAAGGGCATAAAGGGGTCAAATAAAGCATAAGAAAGATGTAAATAGTGAAATTATGCCTAGAAAAGCATGAAATCTTGTTACAAGACTTTACAACACTTCAAAATAGGACTTCATAAGTAATGAAAAGGTGATTTTTAGGTGAATTGCAATACATAAAGTCTAGAAAAGTGTAGAAATGCTTTACAACACTTCATAACACCTTCACAAGACACCATATTTTGAATTTTAAGGACTTAATGTGAGTGTTCAAGCCACATTGCAACATTAAATCAGAGAAAAATAGACCAAGCATCATGAAGAAAGGCCTAAAAGACCATGAAAATGGCAAGGGGCCATTTTTCTATGGTGCAACACTATAAAGAAATGATCACTTACCTTTAGGTTATCATTGACTTGTTATTTGCTAATGCAACAATGTCTGTAGTTGTAAGTTTGTAACTTGCCTGTGATTTGAATCGAGAGCTCACAAGTTCACAACTAAATAAATTGTGTAAAAATAAATTTCAGAGTTTCGATTTCATTTATATTAATCCATATTTGGAAAATTCTATCAGATTTTTAAATGATATAGTGAAAATCTGTCAAATCTTGCATAATTATACAATAATACATTTAAATTTTGGGTTAATTAAACCTGGAAAAAACACGTAAGTTATAATTTTTAAGGAAATTATAGGCCTAGGATTAGCATGCATTTATCATAGTATTGACAAAATGGGTCCTCATATGTAATTATTTTTAATTTTATTAGAAAAATGTGTGCACACCGAAAAAGTAACCCTTCTAATTTTTTTGTCTTGTTCGGGTCCTCCTTGTGACTTTGGCTTAATTGTGCCTTGATTTTAATGTTGTAATGTGGATAGCACATTCACATTAGGTCTTGGAACCTCTTGAATTAATAAGAACTTTATGATGCCTTGTAAAAGTGTTGTAACACACTTTCACGCTTTTTTAGGGTCTTATTAATATATTTCACTTAAATAACCTCTTTTTGTCATTTACCAAGCCTTATTTCAAATTTTTGTAACAAACTTTCACACTTTCCTAGGCTTGTCATCAATAATTGGACCTTTCTTATGCTTTAATTGGTCCCATTTTACACTTACAGGCCATACTTAAGTGTATTTTTGAAAATAATCCTGATAAACATCATTTAATACATCTAATTTTTGACACCCATTTAAAATGCCTAAGTGGGACCCATTCACCACTAGAGGCGAATGAGTCCCCTTTGGCATGAAAATTAAAATAATTTCAAAATTTTGGCAGTTATTATTTTCTAAGACCTAAGGTCGGCCTGTGATGTGGTATTTTCAGGAAATATTGCATAATCAAGTATAAATATAAGGTTTTTCAACTCATTTCACCCCCTCCTAATTTTCTAATCAAGCAATCAAGTGATTTAGCATTCAAGCACTTTGTCTACAAGAGCATTCAAGCACTTTGGAGCAATTACTTGCATGTCTTCAAATTTATACTTCAAGGGTTTGGTGAGCTGTAGCATTGCATGTTGTTCATTCATCATTCTCTTTCTTTATTTCATTTCATTTGATTTTCAAGGGTTTGATTACAAAACTGAGGTTTGACCAAGGCAAACCCCTATTCACTAACCCTTCAACCATTTTACCCCCTCTTTGCATGTGTTTTGCAGGTCTTGTTTGCAGATTTGTTAAGGGGAAAGGTTGAAAAAGTTGTTAACAAATTGTCAAAGTCATTCAAAGTTGTCAAAACCCTAAAAGAAGCTTGGAGAACACCTACAAACAAAATTTTGCAGTTTTGGATCTGGAAACCTATCAAGAGCAGAAGTGCAGACCGAGAGCTACAGATTCCACTTTTGATTTTCCCAAAATATGGAAGTGGATTGATACGCCATTAATGGCGTATGAGTCTCACTACCAGACCCAAAACAAAGATTTTGCAGTTCTAGGTACCCAATTGTTTGAAATTTGTTCCGACAAAATCTTCCCAAAACTGGTCTAAGTTTTCCAGCTTGGCATATGAGTCCTAGTTAGCTTCAACAGTGATTCTTTAGGATTCCAGAGCTCCATTCCATCCTTCTCCAGTTTCCAGGTGCACATTATAAATCTCATAAGTTTTTGTTACAGTTTGTTTGCATTTCTAGTTCATTTTGCATATCACAACATGTTTTCAAACACTTTGCATTCTCTTAGTTTTGCATTAATAATCAATCTATTTTATCAATTTCCAACCTTAAGAACATTCACCTTTGATAGATTTCAATCTCCTTTGCATTGGAATCTCAAGGGTTTGTTTTTGAGTGTGAACATTGTGAAATTGGATTCCTCTTCCTTCATCCCCCCTTTCTAGTGTGGATAAAGGAAGTTGCACACTCCATTTCCATTTTCCACAAAATGTATCCTCATACATAATTATTTTTTAATGTTATTGGTGAAATGGGTCCTCATAGACAATTATTTTTAAATTTATTGGTGAAATGGGTCCTAATTTATTAGTAAACATAGTAAATTTATTGGAAAAATGTGTCCTAATACATAATGCCATTTTAACAGTATTGGTGAATATGTGGGTGGTTTAATACATGCTTTCAAGGTTGCAAGAGAAAATACTAATTAGACCACTAGAAATGTGTAGTTTGCTATGGAGAAATTATTAATTACATATACCTCATAAAATAAATTGATGGTGAATTGAAATGCATTGGACCAATAATCTATAAAATTTGGGTCATTTGGCCACCTTGATGGTTATAATGTATTCACCAATTTTGAATTAGCCAATATGAACTATTCACAACTAAAATAATCCTTGATATTGAGTTAGGTATAGTGATTTAGACTATGTGGCCATTTTTCACTTAGTGTAGGCCATATATGTTAGTCAAGAAAGAAACATGGTATTACTCTATCTTCCACTCAAGTTAAGTATCATGAGGCAGTAAATGCTATTATTGAGGCCATTTATCTTTATCATTTTTTTACTAATTTGGTATCTAGTTCAAATGACAATTCATATTTTTTATGATATCTAAAGTGTTATTTCAAATTCAAGAATTTGGTTCACTATCAATAAGCCAATCACACATAGTTTCACATGCACTACATCCAATAGATTATTCATGTATAGTTCATCGATCTCTAATACTACATGAATTCTAATTAGATCATTCACATCTTCACCAAAACCTTTACAAAATTAAAGTTTCTTAATTTAAAACCTTTATTGGATACTTCATTTTAGGACTTACATGGTCCTTCCATTTCTCTTTAAATTAGGGGATCTTCTGTGTGTGTGTGTGTGTGTGTGTGTGTGTGTGTGTGTGTGTGTGTGTGTGTGTGGAGACATGTGGAGACCTTCTCCCTTTTTATGAGGGGCTTCTTGTCTTTGGGGGATTTTCTATGTACATGAGTACTTAAGTAGACTTCATTTTTCATCTTTTCACCCAACTAAGCTATGCTTAGGGGATGTTAATGTAGGTATTTTATTTTCCTTAGTTGCATTTTCCTAGTATCCTACATGTATATTTAGCTTGGCTAGTTGTATTGAGTGGATGTGGATAATTAATAGAGTAGATGAAATCTTCCATGAATGTAAATTCCACATATAGTTTGTTAGATAGAGTTATGTCTCTCATTGTTCATATTTTCCCTCTTTCTTTTTTCTTTTTTTAATTTATGCATCCAATTCTCTAACAAATCCATTCATACCATTGTGAGCTTTTGGTTATGCATTCTTACTTCTTGTTGTTTTATATGTCACTAGTATTTGGAATTTCTCTCATTGTTCAAGCAATCTCTTTTCAACTATTTAGATCTTTAGATATTTTGTTGATTAAATTTTACATGATTATCCTTGCATTAGGTCTTGGTAGTTTCCCATTTCTAGATAATATAACACTACTGGGGTTAGTCCTAAGGATTAAATATGGTGTTGGACCTTTAGAGGGTCCTTTGAGCATGTTTAGGAGTGAAATTGGAGTCAAACGAGATCCAAGTGATTATATTTTCTTGACCCCTACTCTACTACCCCCATTTTACCACAAAGGCAAAACAATGCTTACTAATGCAAAAGAAGTATTGGTAAATGTCTAAACACTCTTGAAAGAGGTGAAAGACAAATAGTGCATAGTAACCAATATTTTTTGAAAAAAAAATCCTAAATGAAAGTTGATCCTTGGGGTTTGCATTTACTGCTTATCAACTTAGTTTGATGAAGTTTGATGTCCTCTTCAATTATGTTTGCTTAGTGTCATAACAACACTCTTAAGTGGAAATAACTAGTCTTTTATATGACTAAGATGAGATATTGAATTTCCTTACTATTATATCCCACATATATGTATCCTTATGGATAGTTAGTTGTTGCTCTATTATTTTGAAATATAAGAACATGTCTTGGGTTGAACTAGAGGTGGTAACAATAATTTAGGGGTTTCCTTAATTAAGAAATAATGTCCCATTTTTCTATTATTTGACCCATTTATGATAGACAATGTTAGTGGAAAGGAAACTCTACCTTCCTGTTTGGTCCTTACAATGAATTTGTCTTACAATAATGTTAAGTCTCATGATTTTGTAGTCATTCTTTATGCATTAATATGATATTCTATTAGTATGGTTGTGTTGCATCATGACATCTCTAGTGTGTGTGTAATGTGACACATTTTAGTATAATTGTATCATAAACAATTCATTAGCCTATTTGCTAACTACTAATGTCATGGGTTTATATTTTTTAACATATAAGTTAATAAGTAATACTTAATTAAGATTGAGTTTTGCTCATTATTAATAATAAATTTAGAAAAATAAGTGAAAAACTCAATTGCAACCATGACTTAAGAGCACACTTGCAATTTTAAACTAAAAAGAAAATTCAAAATTCAAAATTTAATTAAAAATAGTTAAATAATTGAAAAAATTAAAATCAATCCATATCTAAAATTAATTGTTTGTCATCACCAAACCAATGGAAATACATTAAAATAATATATTTTTTATTTTGTTCTTTTGTCTTCTTTGTTTGACCTTCGCCTATTAAGCTTCAAGCCCTAAATTTTGACTTCAAACCTTGACGAATGGAATCCTAAGGCAAGGGTTTAGATAATAAAAACCCTTATCATCAGAAATTTAAATTTATTTACATTTCTCTAAAAAATTGTTCTGGGAGAGACGTGAAGATTACATTTGACAAGTACAGCCCTACTGATAGCCATTGCCGACTAAGAAAAACTTTTTTCTCTGCACACTAGCACATATACATCTGTCCCTTTGCTTAAAGACAAGTACTGAGCATAGCTGGATTTTATCTGATCACCGCTAAAGCCGACTATTATTTGTCTCTGTTCATGACATGGCTACACTCAATCTTATCTTGAGAAAAGACGTTTACCATTCATGCACTTGTCATGCAGTCGTGTCCTCGTCCCAGCTTTTACGCGTCCAAAATCGTTTATATGCTTGCTTGAATCCAACTCCTTTGTGGAGATTGATAGGAAAAGGATGAAGAAGACTCGTACAGATGTTGTACATAACGTGGATGCACTGTATGAGATTTTCAAGCATCTGGACGCTCAAAGCTTGGCTTTGGCTTCCTGTGTCTCTACGCGCTGGCACGAGGCTTCCATTGACGATAATTTGTGGGAAGTTATTTGCACTAAGAACTGGCCTCCCACGGCCAATTCAATAGGACGCCTTAGATGTGTTGTGAATGTTTTGGGTGGATTCAGACATTTATATGTGAAGTGGTTACTTCCTCTCCGCAGACATTCTGCTGCTTCTTATTGCAAGAAGAATGCTTTCATGGAGGATAATAGTGTTCCGTGGAGTGAGGACCATGTTCGGCTCTCTATGTCTCTACTTTCTATTGAGTATTTTGAGAAACTTGCATCTTTCAGAACCAGTCCCTGCTAAAGAATACTATTTCCTATTCTGAATGTCTTAATTGGCATTAGTGTTGTGGGTGTTAAAGGCTTTACCAATGGTTTGGTTTGGTTTTCTTTTTTCAAAGAGTCGCAACAAGTGATTGTGCTCTCGAGTCATTCGTTTCATTGGAGCTTACACTTCAAGGTTACAGAGTAAGTCTCACTTAAATTCTTCATTTGGGTAGATATTGCAGGTTTCTATGTTCAATGATAACCGTTTTTGGAGAAAGATTAGTCAGCCACTATAACACTTTTTACGGTACAAGCTTAATAGATTCTATTATGCAAAACTCCTTAATGGGTATGTATTCAAGTGTACCTTACCATTGATATGAAAGAGTATTAGTAAATCTACAATTGAGGTCCGTTCTCTTTTAATAGAAGCTGGAATTTACCAATCTAACCAATATTTGTTTGTGTCGCAAGATAAAAGACTTTCATCTTTTCCAATTGATTCAAAATTTAATTAAATGGATTTTAAAGTTTCGAGTATTTATTCAACTTGTTCTTAAATTGATAAATTTTATTTATCATTTTACATAAAAAAATTAAATGTAGGATCTTTCGATATATTAAAAAGGATAGAGTTCGCAAGACAAAGTTAGATTGTACTCCATGCTTTCTTATCCATTTTGTCCCACAAGCCTTTAGCAATACTTTCAGATTTAAATTCCTTTGTTATCATTGTCCATTGATATCTCTCTTCCAAGAGATCTTACATCTTCCACTTCTACATCTCATAATTAGATGTATTGGATTTTTGAATATTTATTCAAAGTTTAGATGTAATCATGATTTTCACATAAAAATTGACAAATTAAAAGAAAAAAACAAAATTCCTAGTATAGTCCAAAAAAACTTTCTAACCATTACATTAAAGGTGATCAATCTTTTATGCATCTCTTTCACACCAAAATTAAATGTCTAACCCTTAAAATTTATAAGTTCAAACTTGTACCAAATCTAGTAAGAAAATTTGATTAGTTAAAACTAGAACTTAAGTACATTACAATGCACTCACATTTTGGAAAACGTGTACACGACATAACACATGCATTATACTTTCCAAAATACATTTTTGTTTTGAAAGTTTTAAATTTTTGACTATTTTTTTCCATAACAACATTATTAGAATGTCAGAGTTAAAGTTGAACATTGTCATCTTAGTGGATAGCTTTATCCTCATGTGATATTTCTATGAATAAGTGGGTTATAATTTAAATAACATTTGATGGACTTTATCTAAGTCTAAATGTAAACATGACACCATCATGACTATAGTTGATAAGATTTAAACAAAGTAACTCATTTTCTATATATTAATTTGAATGATGATGATCCATTATTGGCAACAAAGTTCATCAAGGAAGTGGTCAAATTTTATGGTGTTTCTAAAGTTATAATTCTATAGTGATACTCTTTGTACATCAACGTTTTCCCATACTTTGGTTTTAGCTTACCATCTTGAAACTAATGGACAAATAGAAAAAGTTAAATAAGTTCTAGAAGGCAGACTTAAAATGTCAATAATTTAATTAACAAAGTGCCTATTGGTTGATAGTATGTAACATGGAACTATTTCAATTTTGTGGAATCTCTATTTTGAGTTTGTGGTAAAATGGAATATTTAAGAAGGTTTTGATGAGTTTCATGTAGAGATTCTCCACCATGTGACTATTAGAAAATTATAATTTTCTTAATTTTAGTTGGAAATACATTTCATATGTAGTTTCAAGATTTGTGCCACCTTGAGGCTAGCATAGATCATCTGGGAGTCTAAGAAAGGATGTGTGTGTGTGTTTCCAAGTTAAACAAAGAAGTCTAAGATGAATTAGACATGTACAAGGAAAGTGCAACAATGAGTGAGGACAAGGAAGTAAAGGCATAGAATGTAAGTGCACAGTAGTTCAAAAGTGAGGATTGGGAAGTAGAGAGAAAGAAATAAAAATTGTATGATGTGAGGTACTAAGAAACATGTAGTAATGAGGTCATAATGGTGAGATTGCACTTGGGTTGAGGTGTAACTCATGTGTTAGGTCGATGTGACCAACAAATATTCTTTTGTATTAGAATCAATATGTGGATGCTTTGTGATAGATTGTAATGTTTTTGAGGATTTATTATAAGAATAAAAATCTTTTGATTTATGGGTTTTTCCCTATTGAATATTTTCACACTAAAAATTTAGTATTCTTATGGTTTTTTCTCCTAAATTTGTGTGTTTCAATAGATGGGTTGTACAATTGGATATTTCTTCTTTAGACCTTCCTATCATAAAAGCATCATTTGGTATTAGTGCAAGTTAAATAATGGGAGAATAGGTACATGGATGAGCACACTTGTAACTTTTTGAGCATGTGATTTTGATAAAATTTAAGATGCAATGGTTAAATAACTTGTGTGGTTGAGCACACTTAGTCTCAACATGGTTATATAGAATGCGTTAAATAAAAATAGTCATTTTATAGTAGAGGAGTGTTGGGTAGAGGATCCTAAAATTCAATTTTGAACAATGACATTCTAAGAAGCTTGTAGAGAGAAGCACTAGCCATGAGGTAGCTTATAAGGAGTGATGGTGAAGAGAACTGACCAAGTAAAGCTGTCAATATGCCACCAAAGAGAAGAAAATGAATCTTGAATATTGCAAGAAGAATGGAGGAGATATATGACATGTTGAAGAATATTCAAAATTGAAAGGACATATTAGAAGATTGTTGGAGGAACCCTAACCTTAGGGTTGAGGAGAGTGATGAAGAAGAACATGATGTTTGTCTTATGGAATTAGTAGGAGGTGAATAATACAAGGAGGAAATAATGTTGAAAATTATTTTTAGAATTGGTAAGAGGAATCAAGTTCATATCCCAAACTATTTGGGGAATTTGGGTCCTAAGGATTTGATGGATTGGGTCACTAATTTGGAGGACCATTTTTATTATGAGAACATTGCAAACCAAGTTGAAAGATCATGAAAAAATATAATAGAAGGAAGTCTAGTTCGAAGGGAATAAACAAGGAAATACTAACATTGTGAGGTGGGACTTGATGGTGGAGAAGCTAAAATCAAAACTTATTTTGATCAATTACTATTTAGAACTACAATTTTTGGTAGGGAAAGATGATTGTGATAGAATATACTAAGTAATATTATCAGATGACGATTAGCTAAATACATCATAAGGAAGGGGATGATAAGGTGACAACATATGTTAATGGATTTGAGGAAATTCATCCAAGAGGATTTGGGTATGTGGAATATAAATATAGTAGAGGACACCTACTTGTTGGTCCTTGTTAAAGAGAAAAATTTGAAACAAAAGCTTGAGGATGATGAAAACTAATATATAAGAAGAGAGAAGAAGAATAAGCACAATAGGATGAGATGTGGTAACAAGGGAATGGTCCAACAAGTTGTCAAGGAAGAGATAACCAATATCATATTAGAAGATAAGACCCACATCTCCAAAGCATCAGTAGTGAAGGAATGCAAAGCATTCTCTTGGAAAAACTTCACTACATCTTTCTAAACAAGAAGCACTTAAGCAACTTGCAGAGTCTAGAACTTCCTTTTAGCACCACATACTTTGAACATCAAGAACATCGGGAGAGAGAATGAGACATATTGTAGACCTTTAGCAGCATCTCTCTATTATTAGTCATGCTTATAATCCTCATCTTAATATATCATTATGAAATCAACTTTGTTGACACTAATAGTGCATTATATGAACTTTAGTAACTCTCCTTTGATAAGGCATGAAATCCAATTATGAAAGTCAACAATTCTTCTTTGATAAGGCATGATATCCAACCATGAACTTCAACAATTCTTCTTTGATAAGGCATGACATCCAACGATGAACTTCATAAATTATTCTTTGATAAGACATGAAATCCAACCATGAACTTCACCAGTAATGTTAGCTCAAATTGAATATAACAATGACAACCAATAGCAAGGACTAACAACTTACTTCTCAAGTGCTGACATCAATGACAAGAATTGCTAACAATCTCCTTAACTTGTTGACATCAATGACAACAAGTACCAACAATCTCCCTCTTTGGCATTGATGACAACACATACTGCTCACTCTCCCCCTTTGACATCAAGGAAAAAGGGCCATATATTCTAGTATAAAGTAGTAGGACATTATTTGACTTTAGGAACAAAGGGAAAAAGACCTTCGATTGAAGTAGCAACACATACTCCCCCTTTGACCAGCAACACAACTTTTTCAACAACTATACAACAACTTCAAGACTCCCTCTTTCTACCATCTCCCCCTGAGAGGTAGTACTCATCAATCTAGGAGTAAAGGATATGACATGAATTTATCCCCCTATACAAATGTGCCAATTATGCATCTAGTTAGAACAAGGAGGGGCAATTATCCCTAACTTCTACTAGAGATATTAAAAAGTTTCCTTTGAAAGTTCCTTCGTGAAAATATCTACAATCTAGTCCTTGGTAGGCACATACTCCATTCTGACTTAATGTTCTGCAACCTTCTCTCTCAAAAAATGGTACCAGATTGAGATGTGTTTAGTCCTTGAGTGCATTACCATATTCTTGGAAATGTTAATTACACTTGTATTGCTGCATAGTATAGGAATATAGGTTCATCATAAATAGCCTTCACACCCTTCAAAGTGTGCTTCATCTCAAGCACATGTGTACAAAAAGATGTTGCAACAATATATTTTGCTTCTATAGTGGGTATGTGTAGGATCATGATGGGCAAAAGTGGCAATATGATGGGTATGTGGTGATGACTACACCCAAAATTGATGAAATGAAAAGGGTTTTAAAGGGAGATTCCTAGCTTCCACCAATATAAATTATACTTTAATTTTAGTTTAATAAGTAATTATTATTCATTTTCTATTCAAATTACAGCTAAAGTCTGATTGATAGGCTGATTGAAAAACATCTACTATAGCTTTCAAATGGTATCATATTTTTTGAATCAAAACATGTGTCACATTCTATGCTTCACATACTATAGGATTAAAAAATAAGAAATTGAATTTCATGAAGTTTGACCAAGCTAAAGGTGGTCAGGACATACGAGAGTTTTATATTTTTAAAAGTTATAAAAATTTCTTAATTAATTATTAAATACTTAGAAAAAATTACAAAAATATGCATCACATCGAGGGCATGAGTCCTCTACTTATATCTAAAATATTATTAAATTTTTTTATCATTTTATTGTGGTTAAGGTGATTGACAGGACACCTACTTCTTATTTTTCCCTAAAATTTAAGAATTACCATTGCATTGAAATTTCAAATTTTTCATAAAATAGATTTTTTCTTTTAAGAAACAAACCTAGTAGTTTAGAAACTACATTAAATATGCCTATATAGATTCTATTGTTTACATATTTTTAAAATAATATAGATAACATATTCAAATTTTTACATCAGTTGCTAACTCACGATTTTTTTGAATTTTTGCCACTTAAAGGAACTGTTTTTTTTTTCCATGATGATCACGCACATACCCTAGTGGGAAAAGACACTGAATCCTACTTTTTACTGAACCATGGGACCAATCTATCTCCCAAAAAGAATGCACTTCTACTTGTACTTCCTTGGTCATCAAGGCAACCTGCCTTATCAGGATTAGTATAGGCACTTGAAGAGAGAAATTTTGATCCTTTTTGTATCATAGGCCATAATCTGGAGTACCTTTCAAGTATTTGAAGGTTATTTCCACAACTTTCTCATGATATTCTTGTTTTTCAAGCGGTGCACTTTCGAATGCTTGAAAAGTTAAATTCAGCAATTTGTTGAAACATTGGATCAAACTCGGGTTGTGGGTGACCTATAATGAGATTGAACCTCCAAATTCTAGGCCGACTTCCTATATGATTCTCAAATTAATAACTGGTAACTTACTAGGAAAAAGGATAAAAGAACTATTGCTAAATGCAAGAAACTATAAATTGAAGGTGATGCACCTAATTGATAAAGATCTGCAATTTTAATTCACAATAAACCTCAGAAAACTATCCACACAAGTCAATTTTGACAATTTCACCACAAAAATTGATTCTAAGGAAGGCTTGAATAAATCACCTTTGAAGGAAAACAGGGTTTTCATAGCAAAGAAGAATATTATTCATTTACACAAACTTAGACCTGTGATTTTAACTATTCGAATGCATGCAAATATAAATGAGACAAAGATTTTAAAGGTTTTGATATTTAAACACAATAAAACTTCATCAAATCATTCATAAAGACAACCAAATGACAAGGTAGACTTTGATTTCACTGCAATTTGAAGGAATCTTCGCAAAAAGACACAAGTAAACCTATAAAAACACTACTATATTAATCTAAAAGCTGAGTTACATGACCATTCGCTTTGTAGAATGCAAAGGTTGAATAACAAGAACTAGAATGAAAAAGATAAACTTTTTCAATATATACAATGAGAATGCACTTCGAAGTGCATGAAAATGCAACTGAAAGTCAATTTCACTGAGAAAGTGACAATTCCAAAGTGAAATTTGAGCAGAAGTAAAAATACCTGAAAATAAGGTTCAAACTCATAAAAAAATGAGTGAAATTAGTCTCAAACTCGTAGTCATAAAGCATGCAACTGATCTGAAACTCAAACTAAACTAGAAATCCCTGAAAAGATCGGCTAAATCATGTAAAACTATCTCGTTCTTGTCAATTCACCCATGCACATTGGACTCCATCTTCATGTCTAAGTCTTCAGTTGAGTTTGATGTGTAACTAAAGTAAAATTGTGACTCAGCTTTACATAATATCTTCTCCACTTGCATTTGAAAATGATGAATTAATTAAATGATTTATAACGCATCATTTAATTAATTCATTTACATGGAATTAATGCAAATCAATTTGAAAAGAATAAAGCTAACTTAGAAAGTATATCTCTCCACTTCACGACCTTCAAGCTCCATATGTCATACTTAGCATATATTTTGCACTCTTCACTTAAATAAATATCAGCCGATCATGCACATTATACTTGGCATTATGTTAACTCCTCATAATAATTGACTATCATCAGCCAACATAAAAGATCAACCACACTTTACTAGGTTCATTGACTTAAAAGTCATGGCCATGGGGAAAATTAAAGAACATAATGATTTACAACATGATTTTTTCAAAGCCAAAAGATAATAAAAAAGACAACCATTGACCCATGAAGAAAAAGAAATAAGGAACCCTAAAAATCATTATGTTTTTATGACTTTGGAGAAGCTTCATGAAGAAGCTATTGATTGCCACCATGGAGTAGGGTTTCAACTTGAACTCATCATTCTCTGTCGATTTTGATGATCTCTTCAAAGATCCCGAACATAAAATGTAAGATGAAGTTCATTTTGTTGCAAATTTGAGTTCTTTTGAGCATTTTAATGTGTTCATGGGCCTCAAAGCCACAGTTGTGACTCATTTTCTTTGACAAATTCCTGTGTTTTCATCTGTTCTGGGTGCCATAAAAACTCTTGAGAGGGCACGACTTGCACTTGTGAATACATGCCAAGAAAGAATTTCTGGAAACACTACCCTGGTAAGTTTGATCTTTCTCCTTCTTATACATATTTCAAGCCTCCTTCAGGCCGCCATAGTGGATTTTGATGCTAGCCACCACTTATGAGATCTTTGTAATCTCAAAGCCATCATTTCTTTGTTGTTTCTGGAGAATTTCATTGTGACTTAAGAAAAAGAAAACAGAGATAAACACCCTCTTAAAACATAAATCTATGTAATGTCTTCACAATACAGCTTGTCTATTATTATTGATGTTTTTCCTTCACCCCTCTTTCTGTGACTACCGTGAAAGTATTTCCCTTGTAATTTTCATTATTGAATAAAGCTGGAGATTTTTGAACTCAATATTTGCATGGTAATATGTTGTTTATTCCTTCTTACTCAGCATTTTGAGCTTCATTTAACCACTACTCTAAAGTTGTGAGATTTTATTTGTGCTACCATCACAAAAATGGAACTCTTTCTATGCTTGAGGGCTTGTGTTTGGTAATGGCTGAGGGTTTGCTCTCAGATTTGAACTACAAAATTTCTGCTCTGTCATTGTGATATCCACCATTCCTTTGGATATTTCCATTGTGTGTATCAACATAATATTGGGTGTTTTCTTTCACACCTTATGCATCTATTTTCCCCAATCATTTGTTCAATTCTTGAGAGCGATTTCTACAAGACTTCTTGAAGAATTCATTTGCTGTGTATATGCATATGTGACACAAGTTGGGCCTTCTATTTGTATCTCTTTTTCTATTGTAGATAAACTTCATGGCATTTTAAATGTGCAAGTACCATCGTTTATGCTTCATTTATCATTGTCACTTAGTAAGGACTGATCTCTTATATCCCTTTACTGTGTTGTGTGGAAACTTGATTGTGCATCATCTTGACTGTTTGTTGCTCTCAAATTTGTAAAAAATAAACTGCCCTGTGGCAACAATATGATCACCACATGATCCTGTAGCATCATGATGAAGCTTCTTGACTTAATGCCATTACATTATCCTGAATGTACAAGCTGAGTCTCCATTTGATCTGGTTATTGTCTCTTTTTTATTATGATGTTGAAAATTCAATACTCATTTGCTACTTTGATTTGGCACTTGTAATATGTATGCATGTTTGTTAAAAGATGATGCTTCACTGTGCATAGTAAAATTCCACTGTACTTCATATATGTCTTCCATTATTGCTCTGTACCTTTCGAGGATGTCAATGACTAGTAATAGTTCTGACCATCATTTTCTATTAAATTTAGCTGTGGATTTTGTTAAATTTGAAACCTTCTTTTAGCTCTATTAGCATCAGTTGAATGTTTATCTTTCCAAACTGATGACTTAATAAAGCGCATGCAACAATATGGTGAAGGCATTACCATAGCGATCCTTCTTCCTTCTTTGCGAGCATGAAACTTTGAAAATCCTTACAAAGGTTGTGCTTCAAAAATTTACGAAATCTCTCTTTTATCAACAATTATTGAGAGAGTTCACTGAGTTCTTGTCTTCAAAAACTACCCTTTGCCATTGAAACTAGCTATCCTTCTAAATGACTGCTCTTTTATGATAATGCTCTATTTCTCAAAGTCTCTTTCAAACTACGTATGAATCTTGAGTTGCTAGAAACAATTTTAAAAGATTGATACTCTATTCTCCCTTCAATATAAAGGGACTCAATACCTTACTGAAAAAGTGAGTGCAAGATAGAGTTAAAACAAAGATAACAAATGAAATATGGTTGCTTTATGAATCTATTCTTGGTTACAACAACTTTTCTTAATGATTGTAATTGATATCGATGACTCTCATGTGTAATTAGAGAGCATCCTTCTGATATGCCGAGCTCTACCACCCTTGTAGAGGAGCACGTTTATACATATTTGATAAATAATCATAGACATGAACTTGTTCTGCACATTTAAGAACAAACAAGTTAGTCAAAATATCCCGAAGTTGAAAGCTTCCAAATGTTGATTTATGTTTTCTTGATTTATTACGACCTTCATCGGTAGATACTTGATTTTAATGCAAATTACATTCTGATGGTAGCATAGGCATAGGAAAATGTAATTCATCATTGCTTAGAGTATAACTCTAATGCCATTTCCTTTACAATTTTGCAGATTCATGGAGCGAGGAAATGAGGCTGCAGTAGCTTGGAGACACAATGGCTGAAGACACCAACGAAAGTAATTCATCATTACAAGAAATGATGAATTGCTCCTCTTCTTTACACTTATGTTATATTAAGTAGTGTAGTTTGTCTTTGAATTTTGTATTCATCATTTGATTGTGATAATCAAATTCAGTTGCTCTCATGGCTTGTGCGAGATTCAACATTTTTACAAAATGAATAAAAGGCATTACTATGCAACTTTTCAATTTTCTATTTCAAATGCTTGCACAATAAAACTATGATTCAGATGTAAATTGATCTCTATAATGATCAATGAATTCTTAAACAACAAAACTTCAAAAAAATTGTACCTATCAATGATAGAGATTTGAGTTTGGCTCTACCTGTTTGAGCTTGTAGTGAAAATGGGTAACAATTACTTAGGATAGGCTTGAAATCTGGCAACCAAATAATTTTGAAACACACTAGGATATGTAAATTGTTCACATAGGATCATATGATTGAACTAGTATATGCATCAACCAACACAAGTACATAAACATATGTTTTGAAGAACAAATAGGCATTGTGGCACATTGCTAAAAAATAGAACCTTGGCTTATGAAAACATCTCATATAATAGGATAGCATGCACTAGACATGTCCATAGATCTATATGGAAAAAAGTTTTTTTTTTTAAAGAGTACAAAGCAATCCAACAAGCCTTCAACATTTCTTCACTATGCCATTTTGGAACACTGTCACTAATATCTCTCACTTAAGAAGTTATAAATACTTGAAAGCTTGGACATAATACCTTCACACCTTGATTAACTTAACTTTTGGACCATAAGCCAAAACACTTTTCTACAGAGAGGAGTAGACCAAAATACCTTGAATTCACCAAAGAGAATGCACCATGAATGCCTTATGCTTTTGATACTTTATCTTTATGTGCGGTACACCAAATTGGAATGGCATGAATTATAAAAAGTGTACCAACCTTCACACACCATCTACCTTCATCCAGATCTTCAATGAAGGTCCATTTATGCATAGAAGATTTGTACACCAAGTGATCTAATACAAATCATCTTTCAGGCTGAAATATTCAACACCTTTTTTCTTTTCAGGGGGCAAGAAGATTCTACAAGTAAAATATCACCCTAAGATAGTTCTCTATCTTAGTTTGTATTAGAATCTTGTGCAGAGTGCACAAGTGTAGTATCATCCTTCTTCTCATGGTATTCTTTCCAAACCTTTTCATTTCTCTTCTTTTGTTGATTATGGGATTTAACATTTTTTTTAAACTAGTGGCTTAGCAAAGCCACTTCTGCTATAGCTTGCCTTATGTCCCATATTATTGCATTTGTAGCACATATTGTTATGCTCTGGAACAAGGTTGTTTCTCTTCGCCTTGGATTTGCACTCATCAACCTTGTGACCATAGTTGTTGCAAGCATAGAAATTTCCATGAAAAAATACAATATTGTTTCTTTGAGGCATGAATGACCTTCTACCCATTTTATTATTCCTTCTTTCTCTAACTCTATAATTAGCAGCCTTATTCCGAAAAATATTGGAAGAAAAATAGTAACCTTGGAGGGGTTGATTAAACATGGAAGGAGTATGTTGTTTTGCAGATGAATCACTTCTAAATTCTTTTTTATTTCAATTATTATTGGATCCTCTTTCTTTCTTTCCATTTTGAATAGTCTTTGCATCTCCAAAGCCATTCCTTTCAGAGTCTTCAATGTATTTTTTTTCCTCCTTTGTTTCAAGTGTTTCAAATATTTTGGAGCTAACCTTAGGACCAAATTGCTCTCCTTTGAATTTTTTTTCTTTTTCCTTTTTCAAGGAATTCCTCAGAGTGACAATTTCCTCCTCAATCTTTAAACATTCAATAGTCTTATTATTGAGCTTGACATTGAAGAAATCTTCAATCTTATTGCCTTCTTCAACTCTTATTTTCAAATCAAAGATCATACCTTCTACCTCTTTTAGTTTAACTTTACATTCTTTTCCTTTTTCAACTTGTATTTTTAATTTTTAATTTTCTTCTTTTCATTTTGCAAGAAAGCATTCATACTTTTGATTTAGTCCCCTTGTTGTATTCAGGTCTGCTAGATTTGACTAGATTTTTCCTTCAAAGTCTATTCCCCAATCATCTGAATTGAAGTCCCAACCTTCAGGTTCCATATATTTCAGGTTCGGATTAGAGGAAAATATATCTTTAGATCAATTAAGGAGCCAGACTCCTTGCATTTCTCAATATTACATTTTTGTTAGCACTTTTAAAAACCATTAAGAGAGTTTCATCATTTGAGTCATTCTCCTCATCTTTAGAGGAACCACTTCTTTCTTTGGAATAGAGACCCTTTTTAACCTTATCTCTCTGCTTTCTATCATCTAATTATTTACGAGGGAATTTAGATGCAAAATTACCTATTCTTCCATAATCAAAATAATTGAATGGTAACTTACCTTTATATTTTTTAGTGCCTTTCTTTAATATTCTCATAAATTTTGCTTCAACCTCATCAAAGTCAACATTTTGATCAGAAACTTCATCTTCAATATTTTTGTTATCTTTGAAAGTAGCTTCCTTCTTTGGAACATCTTGTCCAAACTCTCTCATTTTAAAGGCAGTAAGAGTACCAAACATTTCATGAACTGAATACTAATCCAAGTCTTTAGATTCTTCAATGGAAAAAACTTTATGACTATAAGATTTTGGAAGAGATCTCAAAAACTTCTTTACAATTTCACTTTCTTTTACTTATCCACCAATTCCAAAGATTCCAAAGATAATTTCTTGTACCCAAAGCATATAACTTGCAATTTCTTCATCTTTAGTCATTTTTAGAGTCTTAAAACCATTTTTAAAGATCTGCATCTTAGCTTGCTTCACTTTAGCACATCTCCATCATAGATGCTACTAAGCTTTTCCCAAGCATCTTTGGAAAAACTGTAATTCATCACCTTGAAAAGTTTTGAATAAGCCAACCCACACAAGATAGTTTTCTTGGCTTTGGAATTACACTCACATAGTCTGATTTCATCTGGATCTATAAGAGGAGTGGTAGGAGCAGTATAACCACTTTTAACTAATTGCCACACCCCAAACCGAAGAGATTTTAGGTAACCTTCCATTATCATTTTCCAAAAGGAGTAATTACTCCCATCAAACCTAGGAACCTTGTATGAACCATCATGTGTCATCCCAAATATTTTCCTCAAGATGTTAAGCTTCTACAAAGGAGCTCAGCTCTGATTCCAATTGTTGAACACTTCCAGAGACTAAGAGGGGGGATGAATCAATATTATCAAAACTTAATCCCTTCTAGAACTTAACTCTTTCATCACAAGGAAACCTTCCTTATTATTTGCGTTTTCACTCTTAGGTTCAAAGGGGTAGAGTTTATTTTAAACTGAAGAGAATAGGGTGCAATTTTATTAACCTTCTTCATTACATTCAAATATATAAATGCAAAAATCTGGAAAAAGATTACAACTACAGATCTTTACATTCATGTACACGCATGTAAGAGAGAAAGATTTGAAACTTTTCAGAAGAATAATCTTTATTGAATGAATAAATGTTCATTATCTCATACAAGCCATGAGATTAACTTGCTTATTCAGAACAGAATATGAACAATATATACAAGAATAAGTAAAGAGGAGAAATGAATATGTATGTAAAGAGGGTAACCAACCATTGCCTGGAATGACTGGTTTTCTTGCATCTTTTATCTTGCTGCTGTCCCGAGCTTCATTCATCTCTTCTAGCTCCATCCGCTCCTAATCCTACATATGACATTAGCGATGGTGTTAGAGTATACTCTAAGCAATGACTGATAACAGACATTACATGCATATTCACCCTATTCATGCATACATTGAACATAAGATGTGCATTTTTTCTAACTTGTTTGTTTCATGTGTAGCAACAGGTGCAATTATTTATATGATTAAATATGAGTGGAGATAAATGTGGCTCCCACAAGGGTTGAGCCAGCTCATATCAGTAGAGATTATGGAATTCATAAACATCAAGAGACTGCTCATTATTATCCAATGTTGTAATCACATCACATTTTAACAGTGTTTACAAGCATTAAGTAATGAAAAGCAACCATCAATGATTATCCATAAGTGTTGCTCAGTGTTGCTCAATGGAGACAACGTATGCAATTGTTCACCTTGAACTGTTAAAGAACACAGTCATATATAAAATACAACTACAGTTACATGGTCTGCTTTTAAGGAAGTTAAAAAATTAGCTGCAGTTCCAACATTTCAATTGCCTTGTAGCTACAATAGTAAATGAACTTGAGATGGTAAATGTATGTCAGCATCAGTAGAATGAGTTTCATCACAAGTGGCATAAAAGATGCACTATTTTATTGAATGCTAAGAAGACTTCAAATTGAGCTACTGTAGATGCTTCATGATTGAATATGCTATGGCTTACGAATGCTATGATTATGAGACAACTATTTACACGTGATAATGATAATGAAATGGGACAGTCATTTATGTCAAATACAGTCCAAGTGTGTAAGATGCAATGCTTGTGCAATCAAAGTGCAGGGCACTACAAGTCAGAGATCAATTGTATTTTTGAATGTAGAGAAAAAAAAAGGAATTGCAAATTGAAGGAGCAACAGAAAGAACATAGAACAACTTAGGACCGCGACCATTGAGCTATTTAGCCTTTGTTCTTTAAGGTGAAATATGAAAAATGCACAAAAAGAACTTCAAGGATCTACCAGCTACAGAATGTCCTTATTTACTACACTTTCAGAAGCTTATTTTTTAAGCTTTTATCACAGGAACAAAGGGATACTCATGAAATTCATCAAGCGTATACAAAAAATTCTCTGTTATTTATAGCAGAAGATTAAAATGTTTTTATTTATAATGGCCTCATCTCAGTGTCAAACCCAGAAAAAGAACAGTGGTTTTCAAAAAAAATCATGGAGGATTCTTATAAAGAATACCGGATCTAAATTAAGAAGAGCCATGGTAGTCATATCAAGAAAAAGTGCAAAAAATACCACAGATGGCTAAAAGTATCAAAGAATAGAGGTGCGTATGGAGAGACACAAAGGAAAATAGGATATTTTCATTGTTTTCCTCAAAAATGACATTCAAATAATCTGAGAGTTTATGAATGCATAGGTAGAGCACAAAATCTCACAAGCTTCAAATTCATAAAAAACGGATATGAGAATACAACAAGGAACAATACCCTTCACCAATATTTCAAAAGGAAAACCCAGAAGCGGCTGTAAGATCACACAGGGAGCTTGTTTGCTAAGCCCTCTTTCCTATAGTAAGCGCAATCATATACAAAAAGTACAGAATATTGAAATTACGGCTGCAATATAGGAGTAAACCCACAAATTTTTCTTGCACATATCACAGTACTTTATTAGAAGGAAATGCAATAAAGAACACAAAACTTGCTTACAATTTGGAGGAGAATATAAAAATTTGCTGAGTTATGAGGAAGCTTAGTGTGTGTAAGATTTGTAGAAATATTCCTAAGTCCTTCATGAGAAACTCGAAACTCTAAACTCCATAAGCTAAGATATGGTTCATAATTCGAGGAGCAAATGAAGTGGGTTGCATAAATGGAGGACACCAAAATGAGAAGGAATTATTAAATAATGCGATCTATAAGGCTCAAAATCAACAAGTAAAGTAATTTCTAACTTTTGTTTTTGAAAGTTTACCATTCATTTTTACATGAAAACTTCAAGGAAATCTCGAGTCGCGGTAAATGGTAAGAAAACAAGGCTCTGATGAAACCCTCATGCCATGGTGGCACACCAACATAGTGGAGAAAATAATGAAATGATGATGAGAAAATGTGAAGTTCTTGACTGTGTTTGGGGGTTTTGTTTCCCTAAAAGGCCCGTGAGCATAGGCATTTTTTCCTATGTTTTAAAATGACATTTTTACAACTAATACCCTTGTGGCTTTGCCTTGTATTTTTGCATGAGATTTGAAAAATGATTTAGGTTTGATTAAATCACATTTCTTTTGACTTAACCAAAATCTCTTATTTTGGTCTATGGCCGATACATGGAGAGTTAGAATCCTTTATTTTGCATTTATTTTATATATTGTAAAGTGCTTGAATTAAATGATATCTTATAAGTCATTTAATTTAAACATTATTTTTTTAAAAATGCAAAAACATAGAACGCACATGACCATGTGGAATATAAAGATCTATTTGTATTTATGATCATGGAGGACATATAGGGGATTTGTGTTTTGTTTGCCAACATGTGGAGAGGAGATAGGATGATTCATTAATTCATTGAGGGAATATAGGCATTTTTGGAGCATTTTTAGGGTAATTATGGTTGGAATAAGTCTTGCATGACTTTTTCATCCAACATGGGCTATTTTTGAGTGGATTGGAAGGCTAGATTTTAGACCTTATTGTTGCATCCGACCCAAGGTTTTTCTAGAACCTTTTTTGTTGGAGCTTGGCTACTTAGCCACTTGGATAACTCATTATTGAGTTAGTTCTGATTATGCATTTTGGAGAGTTAGTGATTTTTCAACAATCCTTTCTCAACTGATGTATGCTTTGTAACTCATTTGGAATATGGAATACATAAATGGCCTGTGAAGCCAGTGTTAGTTTTCATACTAGTTTCATTCTTCTTTTAGATTATGCAGGTTCTGAACTGTGCTTATTAAGTTTGCATTTGATTTTTTAAAGCTGCGAAATTCATCTTTCCTCCTTAAAAAAATATATGCAGATTAAGCCTTTTCATAAAGTGTTTATGCATAAGCTCACAAAATTTATTTTGTGTAGATGTAATAACTATCATCAGTTTTCTAGTGTATGTCAATCTTTTTTGTTTCATGATTCCTGTCAGTTAGGTGTATCACCATAGGGAATATCATTTACTAGTTTTAGCTTTATCATTTTTTTCAGTCATCCTTCTCTCTTTTCCTTCAAAGACAATAGTTTAGATGATATTACCAGCATAGGAAGTCGGCCTTTTCCGGAGGTTTGGTCTTATTTAAGTCTCATACTTTTTAAGATCATTCTCATGTTACACTGGATTGTTGAATTTCACATTCAACAAGGTGCAAAATCCAAGTGATAACAATTTTGGCATGCCCAGTGGGACAGGTTCCTCACCATTTTGTTGGTTTGGTATGCAACCAGCAAGTTTCAGACTTTACATAAGTCATTTTTGCATACTTGGCAACTTCATAAAGAGAAAGAACTTCATAATTAGTGTTGTTACAGCTTATGAGAATAGTTTAGACAAGGAGCAACTCAGTTCCTTTTGAATATTTACAGCTTTCCCCACCAAGGAGAAAAGGCAGGGCAACAAAAAGGCCAGGGACAACATTTGTCTATTCTAGAAGAACTAAATCTACTCCTCCACCTACAAGATCTCATATTGTTGTCTCATTTTTTGTTTCACCTAGAGTGCAAGTAAATCCACCTCTTGCTATATAGATGGCAAGGAATCAACCATTTGTTGCTTTTGATGGAGGCAGTCCCTTAAATTTGGCGCAACACAATGATATACTAGTAGCTGCCTTAAAGAACTTACCAATCTTCCCTGGGGAGGATCAAACTACCCCTATTGAGCACATAAGGGATGTAGCCTCGTTATGTGGAGTACATCACATAATTCATGAAGATGTAGCTGTAAGACTGCTTGCTGCATCTTTCGAAGGAAAGGCTTTCTAGTGGTATCAGGGTTTACCAGTTAACTCTATTGCAACATGGGATGATTTTGGTGACAAACTGCACAAGCAATTTCAAGATAAATCTGATCATTTGTCTCCGGTGGAGCAGTTGACAACTATAAAAAGAGCTCCTCAAGAGCAAATGATAGATTTTAACTTTCAATTCCAAAGGACCTGGTTTAGAATTCCTGTAATAGTGAGGCCATCCCCTGAGTATGCCTTCTTATACTTTCTAAAAGCCTTGAATAGTGAAATAGCGGTCATGACATAATCAATGGGTGGCGTATCTTCACCAGGTGCATATGAAGTGGTAATCAGGGCAGAAAGTTGTTTGATTCAGGCAGGAAAAATTACCCCTAGGCCACTAATGCCTATTTTCCAGATATACAGCCTAATATGCCATTGCAGATACCTCCTTTTACACCTCTACCAGCTATACCAACGCTGCCAGATGTTGTTAAACAAGAAAGTGTTGTTTCAAGCATGTCACAGGAGTTACAAGAGATCAAAAGTTTGTTGCAGACTTTTGGTAACAAGTTGGTGAACTTGGAAAAGCAGTAGTCTTATACCAGGTCTTATCAGCAGCAAAATCAGGCCTCAAGTCAGCCTTTTCAAGGTCAACAACAACAATTCCAGGGCAATAAACAGTAGTACCAAGGTAACTACCAAGACCCAAGACAAAATATTGCTACAAGACCTTTTCAAGACTATAATCCAACTCCAATTAGTGTTGTCAAAGAGCTTGTTCCTATTCAAAACAATTTGGCTGTGGATTATGAATGGTGTTATCCATGTAACCAACCACATAATCAAGCTACGTGCTCTAATGGCGTGATCAACCAAGTTCTTATGGTGCAAAATGTTGTAGGTGCACAATATTTTCCTAAGGGTACTTACAACAGCAAGATCAACCTGCAAATGATTCAACTCTCCTGAATTGGCAGGGAGAGGAATTCTATGGGGTGAACCAGGATGACACATCTATTGCTGCTAATACTAGAGCCAGGAAGAGGGATTTTGAGGTAGAGCAGGCAACAAATAAAGATAAGGGAGTTGTTGGTCCATCAAATCAGCAAGTACCACGCATTTTACAACGAGGTCATGACACTCATAAAGAGCAGCCTTTACATGCTTCATCTGCAAGTCAAGTGCAACCTGATCATGTTGTTGTAAGAACACAACCAAAGGTAAATATTTCTGCACCTTTCAACATTGTTGAAAGCATGAAAAAATTGAATGTTTCAATTTCAATGTGGGATTCTTTAGCTATCCCCGGTCAAATGGATTTGTTACAGTCAGCCTTATCAAATCCAGTCGGTTTGAATGTTTCAAATGAAGCCTCTGTAAGCCAAACAAGGTCAGTTTTAACCAATGCACCTCTAGATAGTACTTCACAACAAAGTAATGGTGTCAAGCTTCCTCCTTTCTATGTTTCCTTAATAGTGGGGAATAAATTGGTGCACAACTGCATGGTTGATAGTGGGGCTAGCAGCTCGATAATGCCAAAAAAGATTGCAGACCAGCTAGGACTGCAATACCAGCCATTAGAAAAGGGAGTACTTCAATTGGATGGGACAACGGTAAACACCGTAGGTGTTATAAAAAATTTGAGTCTTACGTTACATGCCTGTCCTAATTTCTCAATCCCGCAAGATGTGTTTGTTATAGACTTGCCTCCATTTTTTGTATTATGCTTGTCTAGAGACTTCACAACTAAAATTGGAGGGTATTTATCTTCAGATTGGTCTCATATGCTTTTTAGGACCAGGTATGGTACTAAGGTAACTATAACTTCTGAGTCTCTTGCTAAGGATCACATTGAGCCTTATGTGTCATCTGCTGTTAATATTAATTTTGTTGTTTTAGAGGATACTGAACTTGCTTCAGGACAAGAGTTACAAGCCGAAAGTGTACCTGAGTTGCTCCTAAATGAATGGGCAGCTGAGAATGTGACTGATAATCCAAATGAGCACATTCAAGATGTTGATCTGGGAAATTATGTGTCGCATGAAGCTGGGACAAAAATACCAAATCTTGAAAGAAGTGCAGAAAGTCAGATTGAGCAGCAGAATGAGTTGTGGGAGATGCATTTTGATGGTTCTAAAAGCAAAAATGGAGCTGGAGGGGGTGTGATGCTTGTATCTCCGCAAGGAGATAAGTATTATTCTGCATTTCATTTTGCTTTTGCGTGCTCTAACAACACTGTTGAGTATGAAGGCCTTATTCAAGGTCTCTAATGGGCAAGGAAGAGAAGAATAAGCTGTTTGAAAGTTTATGGGGACAACAAGATTATTGTCAATCAAATAAGAGGCCTGAATGTTGCCAAAAATGATACACTCAAGTCTTATAGAAACAAAGTGTGGAGTATGATTGAGGAATTTGATGCCTTTAATTTAGTATCTATTCCATGGAGCCAGAACAAACATGTTGATAGGCTTGCAGCCATTGGAGCACAGTTTGATATTCCAAGTGACATTAAAAAAGAGAAAGTACAACAGTATGTGAAGTTTATAGTCAAGCCATCAATTCCTGATAACAACATTCACTGGCAGGTTTTTGATAGTGACAAACAAATTCTTTCTTTTTTGCTTGAAGAAGATCAGTTCTCTATGGTGAATCAAGGAAAACTTAAGCAATAGTATGATGATCAAATCATACAGCTAAGGACAAATAAGTTACCCAAGGTTCTTGTTACCTTGGAATTGATTTTCAATACTAATGATCAACTTAAAAAGGGTAAAGCTAGTTTGTAGATTAAGGAAGAATATTACGAAGAACTGAATATTTTTAAAGGTAAACTCCTTAAGATAGGCAAAATTTGTTCACCTGAAGATAAACAATCTTTTGTTGCTTTATGCCAAGAATTTCATGATGTGTTTGCTTGGGAATACTCAGATTTGAAAGGTTTTGATCCCCATATTTCCCAGCACACAATTGAGTTAGAACCTAATGCTAGCCCAGTAAGGCAGAAACAAAGGCCCTTGAATCCCAAGCTTGAGCCCTTAATGATTAAAGAGTTGACCAAACTAGTTGAGGGGGGTATCATTTTTCCTATTAAACATACTTCATGGGTTTCTAACCTTGTACCGGTTAGGAAGAAAAATGGTGAAATAAGACTCTGTGTAGACTTTAGGGATCTTAACCGAGCATCTTTGAAAGATCACTACCCGTTGCCCTCCATGGAGCAAATCCTGCAAGTAGTTGCTGGTTCTGAAAGATTTTCTTTATTAGATGGTTATTCAGGTTATAACCAAGTGCTGGTTAAAGAAGAGGATCATTTTAAAACTGCTTTTACAACTAAGTGGGGCACCATGGCATACAAAAGGATGCCTTTTGGTTTGTCTAATGCTGGTGCCATGTTTCAGAGGGCCATGGATATGGCGTTCCAAATTTTGATTAATAAGATTGTGCTGATTTATTTAGATGATATTACACTATATTCTAAGAATGTTGATGAACATTTGTCACACCTTAAGCAAGTTTTTGAAAAATGTAGAGAGTTATGGTATATCTCTCAATCCAAGAAAGAGTATCTTTGTTGTTCATGAAGGTAAATTATTAGGACACATAGTGTCAAAGCAATGAATTACTATTGACCCTGAGAGAGTCAAAGCCATACTTGAACTGCCATTACCCAATCACAAGAAGGGTCTGCAGAGCTTTTTGGGTCGAATCAACTTTTTGAGAAGGTTCATACCTGATGTCACAAGCCTGTTACAGCCTTTGACTGCTATGTTAAAGAAGAATGCAGTTTTCAGTTGGACAAAAGATGCCAAGAACAGTTTTGAGACAATTAAGGAGGCCTTAGCGGCAACTCCTACACTGGTAAATCCCAATTTTTCTAAAGATTTTATTTTGTATGCTTATGGTAGCATAAGTAATATTTCTGCAATGTTGGTGCAAAAAAATGAAGAAAATTTAGAACCAATAGCCTTTTTCAGTCAAGGTTTGGCTGATTATGAACATAAATATTCCTTTGTGGAGAAGCATGTCCTCACTATCATAAGAAGCTTGAAAAAATTCAAGCCTTTAATCTCTAAAAATAAAATTTATGTCATGGTTGCACACCCAAGTGTTAAGGAATTTCTGTTGAGAAAGATATGAATGAGAAAAGAGCAGGGTGGATCACCAAAGTTATGGAATATGACGTGGATATGAAGATTACCAAACTGGTAGAGGTAAAGGTCTTTGTGAACAACTTGCTACAAGGTCAAGCAATGAAAAAGACCTAGAAGAGGACGTTGTTTTAGTTAATACAAATGAGCCTCAAAATGCTCAAGATGATGTACCTATGATAACAACAAGTTGGGTTCAAGATGACCCATTTTTTACAAAATGGTGAGTGTCCACCAGGCTTAGACAGAGCTAAACGAAGATACTTTAGATTGCAGTCCATTCCATATGTGCTGGTAAATAACGTTCTTTTCAAAAAAGATCTAAATGGTGTTCTATTAAGATGTATTCATAGTGATTAGATTGAAAAGGTACTTCATGAGTTTCAGGATGGAGCTGCAGGATGTCACTTTTCTCCAAGAACTACTGCATGGAAGATAATGAGAGTTGGCTATTACTAGCCCAACTTATTTAAAGATGCATATGCATGGTCAAGGAAATGTGTGAAGTGTGCTCTTTTTGCAAGAAAATAAAATATGCCTGCTATGCCTCTACATCCAACTCAGGTAGAGCAGCCCTTCATGAGATGGGGCATTGATTTCATTGGACCAATAAATCCACCTTCCAGTGCTGGTCACAAGTGGGTAATTACAGCCACTGACTATTTTACACAGTGGATAGAGGCAGTTACATTAGAAAAAGCAAATGAATCTTCTGTATTGAATTTCTATGATGACATAGTAACCAGGTTTGGAGTTCCTGATTCTATCATATCTGATAATTCTCTTGCATTTGTGGGTTTAAGAGTAACTGATTGGGCTGTTAAACATGTTATTCATTTGAATACATCCTCAAATTAGTACCCTTAGGGTAATAGTTTAGCTGAAAGCACAAATAAGAGTCTCATCAGATTATTAAAAGAACCATGGAGGATAATCAAAGGACCTCGCACATAAATTTGAAGCATGCACTTTGGGTAGACAGAGTGACCCCTAAGAGGTCTATTGGTAATTCACCATATGTACTAGTTTATGGCAAAGAGGCAAGATTTCCTTTGTCTTTAGAGCTTCCAGCTCTTGACATTGTACATTAGTTGGAGATGTTTGAACAACAGGACCCAATGTCCATAAGATATGTAGAGCTCATGGAGCTCGAAGAAACAAGAGTCAAAGCAATGAAAACTTTGGAGTATCATCAACTCCAAACAAAGAAAACATTCGATAAGAAAACTATAGCCAAAGTTTTCAAGGAAGGTGATATTGTTCTCAAGTGGGATGTGCTAAAAAGTGGACCAGGAAAGCATACAAAATTTGATCATTTCTGGGCAGGCCCATTTATTATCACTGAATGCAAGGAGCATAACGCGTTCCAACTTTCAAACATGGATGGTGAAATATTGCCAATCCCAGTTAATGGGATTCACCTCAAACGTTATTTTGAGGTATGACTTATCATTGTACATATTAGGTTAGGTTTTATGCTTTCAATAAGTGTTGTTGCATTATAATATAACTACATTTTCATTCCCCTAAGTGTTGTTCTTGCACAGTTAAGTAGTTTCCATTCTACAATTTTCCTGTTTTCATAAGTTTTCAGGTGACCTGATCTGTTCTAATGAGTTACAAGTAAGTCACAGCCATGTACAAGACTACTTTAGGTCTGTTTCTAAATTTTCCTAATGACTCCATTCCTAATCAACAAGTCTAGGCTACTGGTTTACATGTTTAGCAGGAAAACATCCAACTGATGTCGCCAAAAAATGTTACCCATATTTTTACCCATGGCTCAATCAGGTAGAGACCATTGAGAAAAAATAAACAAAATCGTACATTTTTAACCTCCCTATGTTGCATTCATATATACAAATGAAATAAATTAACGATCTACAACTACAGATCATCGCATTTATATAGATGCATGAAACATAAGAAGATTTTGCAAATTTTCTTTTGAAAAAAGTTATTTTATTGAGAGAAATATTCATTTAACTCACACAAGCCGTGAGTTTAACTGTACTAGCTTATTCAATTCAAATCAAAATTAACATGTACATGAATAAGTAAATGAATATAAGAGAATATCATGTAAGGAGGGTAACCAGTCATTTCCTGTGAATGACTGGTTATCTGTCGAGTCTTCTTGTCTGAATCCTACCCGAGTTGTCTCAACCTTCCTAGCTCCTTAAGACTCATGTTTCCTGCAATAAATCAAAGCAATGTGTTAGAGCAATGCTCTAAGCAATGAAAGATTACAAACCATACATGATTATTTACCCATTCATGTATAATTAACCTTAATGTGCATCAAACAAACATTTGTATCCTGAATATCCCAGAGAAAATATAGAAGCCGTCAAAATAGCACATAAAAATGCACATATGTTTTTCTAATTTGTTTGTTTCGTGTGCAGCTACAGGTGCAAATATGACTTAAATCAAATATGAGTGGGGATAAATTGTGGCTACCACGACGGTTGAACCCATCTCATAAATCATGCACAATCTTTTAGGTATATTCAAGTGCATTCAACACATATTGCATATTAGAAATCTGCAAACAATTTAGAAGGATATCATGAAAACAATCTTGAAATCATAAAGAGCACAAAAGGGTACAATCTTCAAGAAACAATCATAAAATTTCCCTTTATAGCATTACCAGGGGTAATGAAGACAACTAAAGCATTTAATATAGGAACAATCATGGGTTGCGATATGATAGTAAGATTAAAGAATGCCACAGCCTGGAGTTTGGAATCTTGAGAGTTTTGTCTAAATTTTTCTCCTCAATTTGAGAAATTCCTTTGTCAAATTTTTTTCCTTAAGATGAGCAGAATATAGAATATGCATAAGCAAAGGAAGTAAAATAACTGCATGTTCAAGGCTATCTTGTTAGAATTTTGTCTCCAGGAGTGATCATCAAAATTATGAATTTAAGAATGCAAGAGGTCATTCAAAATTACTTCCACAATGTGGATTATTATTGTTTCTCCAAGAAAAATCTTTATGGGCACGATTTGTTGCTTTCTTGAATCTTCTGTTTCACAAAAACAGTCAACATTGACTTTGAAGAAGCATTTTAGTCAATTGATGAAGTAACAGTCAAAGGAAAAAATGAACAACAGTGACAATGAGATTATCAGACTGTGTAAATTTAGAACAGTTGTGAATTTTTTGTATTATGTATCTTTCAAAATACAATACATTGTGGATGGTATTCTGTTTAAATACATTGAAGACTTCAAGCTACATATATTAAGTTGAAAATCAAAGCAAGAAGATACTGCAGTGAAACCCTCAAAGGAGTATAATACAAAATGAAA
>VDFB02140046.1:0-46096 GCA_007258455.2 Sequoia sempervirens | reverse complement strand
CAAAGCTTTCATTGAGTTATTTTGTCAAACAGTTATACAAACTAGCTTTCATTGACTTTCTTTGTGTATGCTTCCAAAGCTTTCATTGAGTTATGCTTCCAAAGATTTCAATTAGTTAATTTGACAACTTATCACTTTTTGCACACGTAAAATTATTCGTCATGTCGAAGAAACAAACAATTAAAAGGAAAAAACCAACAGATGATCAGCTCCAAGCCATCAGAGATAAAGAGAAAAAATGGATGAGGGAATATCGTGAAAAGCATAAATTGGGAACAATTGATGAAAACAAGCCAGTTGAAGAGGAACCTCAATCGTCAAAAAGAGAAAATAAATTGGCAGCACAAAGGGGCATGAATATGAAAGATTCATGCTAGGGGAGATGCAGATACCGTAGTTGGAGACACACCCTCTATCGCAAGTGAATACGAAGGGACACCATTAAGCACAAGTGAATATGGAGGGACACCATCTACCACAAGTGAGTATGGTTGGACACCATCCACCACATCTAAAGTTGAGAATACATCATCACTCAGAGTTGAGGAACAAGGTATGCCATCATCCCCGCGTGAACCTCAAGGTATGTCTTTTATTCCACCCTCGATTGAAGGTATGCAATCTACCCCACCTCAATTCAATATTGATGAAATTGCTAATGTTGAGATGTATGTACCTAAGAGAACACCAACTAGAATTTTATGTAGAAGCCAAAGTTTTTGATTAATATTGATGAGGATATTTTGTAGCACATGGAAGGTAAGATTCTAGAACGCACTTGTAGAAGATATGCTGATAAGATTTGGCAGATGTTCTTTGAAAGGCTTAAACCTTTTTATGTCAAGATAAATCACACGCACTACTTGTTGCTATAAACTACATATTGAATTCTCTAACCATTATGATGTTTATAGTTCTATATGTTTAGATTTGCATACTAACGATGTTTTGCAGGATTGTGGCATAGAAGCCCCACCAAAATCTTTAAGAGAGTTCTTATCAAAAAATTTACGTGAAATAGAGGATGGCCAAATATTCTATAGGACAACATGCTTGGATGGTTCATGCAAGCGTTGTGGTGGCTTGCAATGAATGCTAGTATGTCAACATATGGAAAGCACATATGAGGTGGGACAAAAACTAGTAGAGTTCGGGAAGTATAAAACAGTGGCATATGCTACAAAAGATGGGTTTGAAGCAAAAAGGTGTGAGTTGGTTATTCAAAAGATTCTAGTGTATCAGTTCATGTCCATGTTTCATGAGAATCTAGTGTATGAGTATGCAAGGCATACCCATAGAGCCCGATGGTTGGACACATAATTCAAGCTACGCAAGGACACCTTTCCACTTGGCAGCATAGTATCAGTGGTTGACTTTGTAGAGAACTACACTCTAGCTTACAGCATGATTTTGATCCTGATAATACAACACATGTTTGATATTTGTGCACATAGCATTCATACATGCGGTATTCCTGAGAGGACAAAAGAAGGGAAGGTATTGAGGGAGTATCACTTTTATATTAGTGATGATCACACACATTCTCCAGAGTTCGTGCAAGGTTGCTTCCAGATGTTCTACATCCATTTGGCTCAGAGGGGCATATCATACGATCGACATATAATATGGTCAGACAACTGTGCAGCACAGTTCAAGAACGCGCGCATGTTCTACTGGTTGTGTAGGATGCATCTCACTACACATGTTCAACATGTGGAACTTTTGTGAAGCCGGACATGGAAAGGAGCATGGCGATGCGGGGAGCATGTGTGAAAAGAGCATTAGCATGAGAGTTAGAAACGCAAAACGGGTACATTGTTGATGAATGGAAGATCAATGCGTCGGTGGTGTGGACAAGTTCGATAGGTCCGGAGGTAATAGAGATTCACGATCTTGATTTCATAGATTTTTAGTTTGATGGATGATACTAACATTTGCACCATATAAGGATTGTTATTGCACTAATAAGTTGAATAGGTTGCACTCTTTCCTTAGCTCAAATGTAGGTTCCGCGAGTATCGATACCGCGTGGGCCGGCATGCTTTTGTTCTTCATGTACAATGCAAGCCTGGAATGATTGTGAGTCAGGAGAGTGGGTTGAAAAATGGTTGACAAGTTATCTTAGCCCACTTCACACGTATCGCCCTCTGATGGCATTGGAACTAACACAAATGGAATCATCAGTCGACTTTGACCATGTATTAGATCTAGTTCAACCAGGTAATATATCTACTTGCTTAGTATTTGAAATTCCATATTGTTATCTTATTTTGTACTGTATTCATAATGTTGACTAATTTCAAGAGATATGCCATACATATAAATGTAGGGCATGTTTATGCAGTTATTGTAGATGAAGACAACGAAGAGGGTACAGACTATTACTTGTGTCGTGTTGAGGCAAAAAAGAAATTGGAATCCCCAATTATAGATGGAGAAAATATTGAATACCCTACAGGCTCAGTTGTTGTTATTGGAATGTGGCTGAGAAGGTACCCACATAAGAGTGTTAAACATTGGTTGTTTGAGGAATTTGACACGCATCGTAAGATTCTTCATTACCCAAACCTTGTCATGGCATCCAATGTTCGTTTGAGCAAATATCAAGGTAGACCTTTGAACAAGACCTTGTGGAAGGTCGATGAGTCTGACCATGAGGCAATACTTGACATAATAAAGAGTAGAGCAGACCTGGATGGTTCATTGGATTAATTTGTAAGTATATGCACAACGGTGTTTTAAGTCAATCTAGGTTGGTAGGATATGAGGTTGCAATGTCATGTTAGCATGTTGTCAATTTGGTGTAATGAAGCCTTGAATGGCCTAAATTTGAAAATGTATATAAATTCATAATGTAAGGGTCAAGATGATGTAATGAGTCCATCATAAGGTCACTAGTTTAGGTATGGAGTCATTTACATCAATATGTCAAAAGTTGCACATAACAATGTAATGTTGTCAAACCAAAAGTTGTCATTTTGCAAATACTTAGAAGTTGAAGGGTCACACTTGGAAAAGAAGTTGAAAAGTGGTTGTAGTCAGTTGAGGAGGTTGATATGCCTTCAAAAATGCCTTGTGAACGTTGTATGTTGTTGGCAATCATACTTTTGAAAGCAAGAGCACCAACTCCATCTTTTCAACACTTGAACCCTTGTGGTTTCTATTATTTGGTCATTTGATCATTTAGGGTGTTCTTAGATGGTTTGAGGTCATTATATTTCATTTAATAAGGATTCAATACAATTTTTGTATGTATTAGGTCAATTGAGTCATGATGTAAAGAAGTTGATCAATAAGGGGATTCATGTGGTGAACCTTGTAATTTAAGTGTTTTAGGGTTATTTGTGTTAAATAAGGGCTTTACAGACCATTTATCATGTAATAGGCATGTTTACACTAGGAATGGTTCTCTTTCGCACCCAAACACATAGAATCGCTCCAAGCTATGTTCAACTGGATCGATCCCTTAAGGGTCCAAAGGGAAAAATGCCTGCAAACTTCAGCATGAGGTTACTTGGACACTGTGATGCTTAGAAAATTATTGTCTGATCCAATGGTATTGCGTTGGGCCTCTCTAAAATAACATCTCTCAGTTTTCGTTATCTCGGAGTGGTTTTCCCGTAGTCTCTAGTTTTCAGTTGATGGAAAAGTTGTCAAATGGAAGCAGTGGAAAGTTGCAAAGTGGTGCAATTTCCGTTCTGCAACTTGTGTGACCAAACGGATTGTTGCAACACATCTGAATAGGCATGTTTATGCTAGGAATGGTCCTCTTTCATACCCAAACATGTGGAATCACTCTGAGCTACGTTCAACCGAATCGATCCCTTAAGGGTCCAAAGGGAAAAATATCTGCAAACTTCAGCATGAGGTTAGTCAGACACCGTGATGCTTAGAAACTTCATGTCTAATCTTATGGGATCATGTTGGGCCCCTCTACAATAACCTCTCTTGGTTTTTGTTATCTCGGAGTGGTTTTCCTGTAGTCTCCAATTTTCAATTGATGGAAAAAGTGTCAAATGGAAGCAGTGAAAAGTTGCAAAGTGGTGCAATTTTTGTTCTGCAACTCGTGTGACCAAATGGACTGTTCCAACGCATCTGAATAGGTATTTTTACACTAGACATGGTCCTCTTTCTTACCCAAACACGCGGAATCGGTCTGAGCTATGTTCAACCAAATTGATCCCTTAAGGGTCCAAAGGGAAAAATGCCTACAAACTTCAGCATGAGGTTACTTAGACACCGTGATGCTTAGAAACTTCCCGTATGTTCCTATGGGATGGTGTTGGGCCCCTCTACAATAACCTCTCTTAGTTTTCATTATCTCAGAGTGGTTTACCCGTAGTCTCCAGTTTTTAGTTGATGGAAAAAGTGTCAAATGGAAGTAGTGGAAAGTTGCAAAGTGGTGCAATTTTCATTCTGCAACTCTTGTGACCAAACAGAATATTCCAACATGTTTGAATAGGCATGTTTACGCTAGGCATGGTCCTATTTTGCATCCAAACACGCAGAATCGCTCCGAGCTACGTTCAACCGGATCGATCCCTTAAGGGTCCAAAGGGAAAAATGTCTGCAAACTTCAGCATGGGGTTACTCAGACACCGTGATGCTTAAAAAATTTCCATCTAATCCTATGGGATTATGTTGGGCCCCTCTACAATAACCTCTCTCAGTTTTTGTTATCTCAGAGTGGTTTTCCCGTAGTCTCGAATTTTTAGTTGATGGAAAAAGTGTCAAATGGAAGTAGTGGAAAGTTGCAAAGTGGTAGAATTTTCGTTCTACAACTCATGTGACCAAACAGATTGTTCCAACATGTCTGAATAGGCATGTTTACGCTAGGCATGGTCCTCTTTCACACCCAAACATGCGGAATCGCTCCGAGCTACGTTCAACCGGATCGATCCCTTAAGGGTCCAAAGGGAAAAATGCCTGCAAACTTCAACATGAGGTTAATCGGACACCATGATGCTTAGAAACTTCTCGTCTAATCCTATGGGATTATGTTGGGCCCCTCTACAATAACCTCTCTCAGTTTTTATTATGTTGGAGTGGTTTTCCTGTAGTCTCTAGTTTTCAGTTGATGGAAAAAGTGTCAAATGGAAGTAGTGGAAAGTTGCAAAGTGGTGCAATTTTCGTTCTGCAACTCGTGTGACCAAATGGACTATTCCAACGTGTCTGAATAAGAATTTTTACGCTAGGCATGGTCCTCTTTATCACCCAAACATGCATAATCGCTCCAAGCTACATTCAACCGGATCGATCCCTTAATGGTCCAAAGGGAAAAATGTCTGCAAACTTCAGCATGAGGTTACTCGGACACCGTGATGCTTAGAAACTTCCCGTATGATCTTATTGGATTGCGTTGGGCCCCTCTACAATAACCTTTCTCAGTTTTTGTTATCTCGAAGTGGTTTTCCTGTAGTCTCCAGTTTTTAGTTGATGGAAAAAGTGTTAAATGGAAGCAGTGGAAAGTTGCAAAGTGGTGCATTTTTTGTTCTACAACTCGTGTGACCAAAAAGACTATTCCAATGCATCTGAATAAGCATGTTTATGCTAGGCATGGTCCTCTTTCGCACCCAAACACATGGAATGCAGATTTGTGGAAGGATGAATGATGAATGATAAGAGAATTTGAGTGGATGAAAAGTAGATTTCTAATGAAATGTTGAAATTTTGTTTGATCTTCTCCAAGATGAGTTTGGGACAAGAGTCCCCTGAGTAGTTGATTGGTTTGGAAATCTTTGTATTGCATCAGCTTGTTGCTTACTATTATGCTATGATAGATTTTTAAGCATCCATAGCTTGTTCGAAAGCACATGTTTTAGGCTTTTAGCCATAGCAGCAAGGCAATGAACTGTTTGGCTAAATGCTTTGATAGAAATGTATGAAAAATGTGTTAGCATAGACAAGGCGGTGAACTCTTTGAAAAAATGCCTCAAAGAAATCTGGTTTCATGGTGATGGAATGGCATGACGAATGCCATGACAGGCAAATTGCTATGGATTGTCATGGCATTCCATCACCATTGAGACCACATTTCTTTGAGGCCTTTTTTCAAACAGTTTGTTTCCTTTTCTATGCTATTGCTTATTAGTATGCTTTGATACATTTTTTCCACAAGCATCCATATCTTTTTTGGAAGCACCTATTTTAGGCTTTTAGCCATAGCAACAAGGAAGCGAATTGTTTGATAAAATGCTTTGGTAAACATGTATGATAAATATAGTAGCATAGACAAGGCAACAAACTGTTTGAAAAAATTCCTCAAAGAAATGTGGTCTCATGGTGATGGAATGCCATGACAATCCACAACAATTTTCTTGTCATGGCATTTCACCACCATGAGACCACATTTCTTTGAGGCATTTTTTTCAAATAGTTCATTCCCTTGTCTATGCTATTGCTTACTATTATGCTATGATAGATTTTTTCTAAGCATCCATAGCTTGTTCAAAAGCACCTGTTTTAGGCTTTTAGCCATAGCAACAAGACAATGAACTATTTGGCTAAATGCTTTGATAGACATGTATGAAAATGTGTTAGCATAGACAAGAAGTGAACTCTTTGAAAAATGCCTCAAAGAAATGAGGTCTCATGGTGATGGAATTCCATGACAATCAAAAGCATTTGATTGTCATGGCATTCCATCACAATGAGACCTCATTTCTTTGAGGCATTTTTTCAAAGAGTTCACCGCCTTGTCTATGATATTGCTTACTATTATGCTTTTGATAGATTTTTTCCAAGCATCCATAGCTTGTTCAAAAGCACTTGTTTTAGGATTTCATCCATAGCAACAAGGAAGTGAACTATTTGACAAAATGCTTTGGTAGACATCTATCAAAAATGTGGTAGTATAGACAAGGCAAAGGAACTGCTTAAAAATTCTCAAAGAAATGTGGTCTCATAGAATGCCATGACAACCAAATGCAATTGGTGGCTGTCTAGTTATTAGTTATGCAATGTGAAGTAATTGCATAACTGCTTAGGTTAACTTTGTAAAAACTATATTGTAATTGAAATTTTGTCATCTATCATCATCTAGTTATTAGTTATGAAATGTGAAGTAATGCTTTGAGTTTGAAAGATGTGCAATGCAATGTAATCAATGCTATGAATATAAACTACAAAAATCTATTTTTTACTAAGTTACTGGTTCAGTTTTGGGTTCGAGAACCTCGTTCGGGAATATTTTTTTTGGGGTTGGGTTCATTTTGGGTTTGGTCATACAAAACATATAAAAATCAGAAATATATACATATTTGCAGTAGTAATCAAGTTCATAATACACCACCATATTAATAGTCAAATAACATAGCAAAAATACACCACCACTTTCATAGTGAAATATTAAAATATTAGTGATCTACTCGAATGTCATGATACAAAATTATAAATTAAAGTTCAAACATAAAATGTCAAGTGTTTACAATCAGCCATTATTGATCATTGATCAATCTGAAAAGTGTGAACATTTTTCTATGTGGAAGGAAAACAAGAAAATAGTGTTACATAATTATTTACATTGTGAAAGATCCAAAACCTTTTTCTTGCAGATCATAGAAGAATCTTAGTGATTTTTTGGGTGTCCTTGCCTTGGAACAGAACTATCCTGAACCATGAATGATTGACCAGGAACTGTGAGAAAGAAATAAGATAAATCACATGCAACTTGTTGCAATTTCTTTCCTTGGGAAAAAGGGTAAAGTTTGCTTTTCAAGGAGAATCTCCTTTAGAGTATGAACGCATTGATAATTTTCAAGATAGACTTAGCCAAATATGTCATCTAGGTTTGAAGCTTTTAGGTATAATGTTTGCTTCTTAAAATTTTGTTCAAAATTCAAGATGCAGGCTCTCTTCCCTTAGGGAAGAGAAGGCCTATCAAACCTAACACTCTTATGCAACACTTCTTAAGTTCTTGTTGATGCAGTATTAGATGCAAAGTTTCAAAATAGGTATGGTTATATAAATTCTCATCTCACGACTATCATTGCATCAAATTAATAATTTTCAATCCTTTATGGTCTAGACAAGAGAAGTATGGAGTAGTGTTCCAATGCTAAAGTCTTATTGTGAATCTCTTTGCTATGAGTGGTTCAAAAATGAGGAATCTGTCTTCTGCACCAAATGAGAAATATTCACAATATGTGCTAGGAAGGAATAAGTCCATAAGATCGAGTATGCAAGAACTAAGAATTGCAAAATTGGCTTACATTTGACTTCCAAACATAGAAATTTTCACACTTTTCGATGTTCACACATAAGTCAAAAAATATATGTGCGTAAGTTGTAAAGTATACACTTGAATACACGTAACTCATATATATTGAACCATGAATTTATAATTTGCAAATATGGACACCATCGATAAAAAGATTTGTATTAAGCAAATAGCCATGTACGCATACATCAATATATGTCGATATAAGTATAAAATATAGTTACAAAATAGCCATATAGGCTTACAAGAATGCCATATAGGCATACAATGTCAAATATATCCAATACAAAATATGTACAAAATTTCCATGTAGGCATACAACAAAGGGCTCAGTGCATTCAAAATTCATTTCTCTCCATGCCTCTAGTTCAAATACAATTTTCTTTCCCTTTGTTGGGCATCCTATGGCGATAAGTCTCATCACACATTTCTGGTGTTTGAGGAGTGCTCCTCTTGCTCCTCCTAGTGTTTAGCTTCGGTGAAGTTTCAACTATTACAATAAGAAGTAAAGACATTAATATATAGAAATTACATTATAAAAATTAATATATTTAACAAAATAATCACTTACGGCCATCTCATGATCACTCTTCTTCATGGAAATATTTGCACGCCGATGCTCAGGCATGCTCTAGCCCTGTATAAGCCATCCAAATAGGAATTAAACTACATTTCAATAATGGTTTGATTTTTCACTAGAACTAGTTCATCTATAACAATGAATGTAAATTGAAATTTAGTAATTTGCCTCATACCTCCCCTATCAGAGCCATCGAGGATTGTATAGTAGAGGAAACACCAATATCCATTGCCCTCATAATGTTTGGCGGTGTTTCTGTCACCAACATCTAAAAATAAAACAACAAATTATTCAATCACAAAAAAGTTACAATAGCGATCCATGTGATGACTTATAATGTATGAGATCTAATGAACAAAATTTTGAGTACAAGTATTAAACAGATATATTTTTGATTATTAGTTATCGAATTTGAAGTAATGCTTTGAGTTTGAATGATGTGTAATGCAACATAAGGTCAACAATATGAATATAAGCTACACAAATCTATTAAACTTAGAATTCATTACTTAAGTTATCTTTAAATTCTATATTACCTCAATGAATGTTTGATCAAATCTACTGGCACTCGGAGGTGTTTCCTTGAAACCTCCAATAGTACCCTGTTCAACATCCAAAATCACATATTAAAATGCCATTCGTAAAACAATGCTATTAACACATGTAATAAATTTATAATTGTTTACTAACTTTGCATACCCCACTGATAGGTGTACTGCAAAAATAAGTAGGTTGATGAATGGTGTATCCAGTCTCTACACTGTGACCCTGCAATTTTTTTAAAATAGTAAAACTAAATTAGTTAATCTTGCATTTCACAATTGAAATTTAATAAATTAAATTCAATGAACATGTTGAATTTTACTTGAGTGTCAATGCCATATGCATCATGCAAAATGTCAGCCGTCCTCTCCATCCCCGTAGATGCATATGGATCAGGCTGCGTAGTAGCATATGGATCCTGCGTAGCACCCTCTTGAGTGTTGGTAGGGTCATATGAACAAGTCGCCCCACAAGATTGGCACACATGGGTTCGAAGGCCACCACTTGAATACTCCCCTGGATGGTGTTGTACAATAGGGCTAGTGTGATGGATGACACTCCGGGTCAAAGTTGTGATCACCTACAATGTCTCTATGTCGGCACTCTCCTTCGCAATAGAAGGCATCGCAATCTGCTCACGAGGCGGCCTAGCGAGAGGTCATCTCCCTTGCCGCGTAGGATCCGGCTGCACCGGGCCTATCCTGGCTGACCCCACACTCTCCCCGAACTCCCTCATATCAAAATAATTTTGGATTTGGTTCAATAAAACTCACTGTATAGTTTCCTAAGAAAATATTGGGGGACTTCACAATTATTGCACGGTGGGTAATCAAAGACCATATACCATCTTTCATAAAAACGGTTCTTAATCTCTTGGTGGTGGCACCAATGAATAGGAAACCTCTTTGCATTGAGGGTAAGATTTTGATTTGTTTTAGGGTCACTGGATAGAGAGCACAAATCACCTTTAGTAATTTTTAAATCTTTTACTTGTTTATATGATAATTTTTCTGCATAATATGCCCTAGCTATCTGCCTCCTATCTTGCCATCTAGATATTTTTTGGGTGATTACATCTACATTTTTTAACATGTCTTTCAATGAATTTGCTAGAAGCATTCTTTCTGTGGTTGAATCATTTGGATCACTCAACCTACTGATAATATCCTCAAGTTGTTTTCTATTGTTCTCAATTTCACTCCTCAAATTTTATTGTGTGCCAGGACGGAATTGAGAGAATGGTGGGGGAGGTTGATTTTGTTGAGGATTTTGCTGTTGAGGATTTACTTCCTCTTCTTGTTGAGGATTTGCAGGATTTTCTACATATTTAAAAAAAAACAATCAAATCTAACCTAAAACAAACAAAATCAATTTCAAACTAACAAATTCAAAACAAATAGTAAACAATACTTACCTCTTGCATCTCTTCGTCATCATGGTGCCATATTTGTAGACAAAATCCAACTGTTCTTGATGAAATTTGTAGAAGTCCTTCCTTCTAGAACGCGAGCGCAAAAATGAGGGTTTTTGGCCGCGGGCAGAGCTGAGAAATAGTGAAAAGAAAATGATACACATTTCACTTTTTTCTTTCTTTTAAAAGAACATAACACGCTCGTGTTATAACGCGAGTGCGTTATGTGTTTCCAATTTTTTTTCCCATTTGGCCACAAAAGTGTGACGAACTTCATGCACCCGCCCTTATGAGTATTCTTCCATTAGCTTTCTTCTAGCTGGGGTGATTAACTTCATCTGTTAAAACCTATTCTAAAATGATCATGCAAAATCATTATATGAGTTGTACATTATTTCTTGGTCATGCCTATTTATGAATGAAAGTCTACACAACTAGTTATCTTCTAAAAAATCTAGCAAGAAGTGGTTGCGCATTAGCTATTTCACTGTTGGTCATTTAATGCGCAGTCCTAAGCCGTTTGCTTTGTCTATCCTTTACTTTTTTGCTTCAGTTTCAAAAATCTTTTTTCAAACTGGTTTTTACGCCTGCCAAATGCATTCGCTTGAAATTTTTTACCTATTGTATCCTTCATACACTGATTAAATGCATTTGCTTGAAATTTTCTATGATTGCAAAGTCATCCTTACACTTGCCAAAGGTATTTGCTTGATAATTTCTAATGCCTCTTAACAAGATTTTCTTATTGTGCAGGCCATGAGTTAATGTCTTTTTTAGGCATTATGTCAAAAAGTTTGCCCTCTCTATACTTCCACTTTCTTCTTTGTTTTGTACATCTAACAAATGAATTTTCTTGAAAGTTAAAAAAAAAAGAATTTGTTGGTTGTTTTGTACACCTGTGCAATGGCAATAAAGTAATTTCTAAAAATGCATCTATTTGCAGGGGCCGCTGACTTTACACCTACCAAGTGCGTTTGCTTATTTTTAAAAAGCTTTTTCAAGCTTTACACCTGTGAATTGCATTGGCTTTAACTTTTTTAAGAGAAGTTTGGGCGCAGATTTTTTCGCCTGTTGATTGCATTAACTTTTGAAAGATTTTAAATAAGCCTCATCTCTACGTTTTCTTCTTTTGAACTCGTCAAAATGCCTTGCCTTCTATTTTGAATTTCTTTTCCTGCTTGTGACAACTGTTGTGGAAGGTCTACATGAAAGGTAAAAGAGAATTTTAACTTTCTTTATAGAGGGAAGATTATAGAGAAAAAGGTTACGTAAGCTCTTAAGACCTGCATAGAATTTTAGTGTCTCCTTTGTTTATATCTGGTGCTTCTCTCTTTTGGCTTGATCTTTGCCCATTCAAAGGGGCATTTGTAAGTTTTTAGCATAGAGCAAACAAAATTTGTAGTCCACGCCATACCCTGATAGGTTATACATTTGCTAACTTGGAAGCAACGTAGAAATATTCACACAGGCAATTTGAAGCTCTCTAAATTCTTTAAGAAGCATGATGTCAATTTTAAAAGGGTTGCCCATGCTAGTGTGGAGGTCGCTTTTACTTGGTAAGAAAATTATGGTTGAGGGAACACGGATAAGCCATCAAATGTGTATTTGAGCTTTGTTATTTCTTTGCGGTTTGGTTTGGTGTTCCAAATAAATGCTTCAACCACTAATGTGCATTGAAAACAAGCCTACCTTTCCTAGCTGTGAATGTGGTTACTAGAGGGAGTAAATGAATGATGGTTTATTCACACCTTTACTTGACATTTACTTAACATATACTTGACATATAGATCTGCATAATTGTCAATTCGTGTTGCAAAGATTTGAGGATCCATGTTTCTTAATATCAAAGTAGAAGTCTCGTGTTTTCTCATAAATATGATTTGATTGTTTGCAGGTGATCTCTAGCAAGGGTAGTAAATGTCATTATTTCTTTTTTGAATACTCAAATCTCAAAGCTAACTTCTAATGCTATTCACTTAAATTTTGTTGCACACACCAATACAAGTGCTTTGGTGTTAGGTTTGATCATAAATTATAGCCTTGTTATCCGATTAGATTTAAATACCAAATGCCAAATTTTATTTTATTGAATTTGACATTAAAATAAATCTTATTTATGATGGAATAGAAAAAGAAGGAGGGATTTCATGTGCATAAGGAACTTGCAAGAAGCAATCTTTGAAGAATCTTGGAGTTGAAGGGAATTGAACATTAAACTTGAAACTGATCAATCATTTTTAAATGCTTAGAGTTTCCATTCTATGCTTTAGTTTTCTATTTTAGATCAACTCACATCTTTTTTGGGCTCTAAAAAGAACATTTCAATTTTTTCTACAAAGGGCTTAAAAAGAACTTTAGAAAAAACTCACTAGATTTGGTTTGAGGATTAACAATTGAACAAGGAAATTTTCATATTTCCTTTGGTGCTCTAAAAAGAATCAAATCATTGCTTTGTGGGTTTAAAATGAACACGTGCTTCTTTTTTTTATAATTGCTTACTCAAAGTAATACCATCGAAAGGACAAATGCACTTCTCTCGTGCCTCACGATGATCTTGAGAATCAAAGGGACTTTTGGTGATATTAAGTTGGGTAAAGTAATTGCTTCCATATTTCGTTTTGGGATTAAAATTGAACACATCCTGCGAGTGTGAGTGGAACATATCAATTGTGTGTTCTCTCTTTGTTTCTCAACAAATATCGATCAAACTACATATATGTTTGCTCGCTTTTGTTTATCTTAGAGGGCCTGCCTTGTGGGAAAAAGTAATCACCCAAGGGAACAACCCAACTGGTAACACGCTAAAACCAAGTGTATTTCCAGCCGGTATATAAAAGTGGGTAATGGAACAAAGGCTAGTATCACGTAGTTGGTCTCGATGAGAAGGGCAGCAATGGTCTCTCACCGCATGTGTCAATCCATATGAACATAAATTCTGAATTAAAAACCTTATTTAGAAAGGCCAAAATCCTTGATCTATTTGTTGGTGCAAGAACGGTTGTTCTAAATCCACCCCACACTTTTACGGTTTTTAGTAGAAATGGAAAGTATGCCATGGGAGTTTCATGGGTGTTGATGCTTGGCTGCCCCATATAAGTGAGTGTCGTGGAGGGGAACTAGTAGGGTCAAGCATCTAACCATTCACTAAAAATAAGCATAGCTAGACTTGTCCAAGTGGGGATTCAACAAATACAGTCTTTCATAGCCATAGGGTTGTACTTGTTCTTGGTTACAAAACACTTTTCTTGGTCGTAAACATTTGGAAACAAACATTCAACATTGTCAGATGTCAAAACTTCAAACCCTTTAGGAGGAAAATATCTTTGACAAGATTCATGTGTTATTGCTTGCCCTTGGGATTTTATCCTTAGAGGTTTCTAAACACTTGGATTTATATCTCAATTTGCTTACTAAAGTCAACAATAGGTAACCCTTGCCTTGATTTCATCAAAGTTCCACATAATGTATTTTGTGGGATGAGAAGAAGTTAAGACATTGGACATCTAGTTTGAAAAGCTAATCAAGAATTGTTTGTGATAAAAAGAAGTCACTAAGGAAAGCTAAGAACAATTGAACCCCACACATGTGTCTCAAATGATTTCATGCAAGATCAAAATCTGGAAACCAAAAACAAAAGTTCTTAGTCCAAAAGAACATCAAAAGCGTCTCTCAATGCTCTACAAATTCAAACAAAGATTACTTTTCAACTTTTATGGAAAAGCTTCAAGAAACAATCCCGGATTTTACTCATTCTATTAAATTTTCAAAATCCAAATCTCTTTTGGGAGTTTGAGCATCTCGTTTAGAGTAAATCATTTTCTTCAAAACCGAGGTCTTATAAATAAGAGTCATCTTAGGTACACATATCAAATCAAAACTTTCATCCATCTTTCAAACATCAAACCAAAATCATCTCACCAAAAACTCTTGAAATTCTTGAAACCATCATTCATGCTAGACTTTTTGGAAAATCAAAATCCTTGAAACAAATCATCAAAATCCTTGAAATCCTTGAAATCAAAACATCAAAACATCTTTGGCTAGGTATATTTAGATGCATCCTTCTTCATGTGATTAGTCAAAATATCAAATCATCTTGTTTAGCTAGGTATATGTAGATGCATCCTTCTCCATATGCTTAGTTAAATTATCATCTTGTTTGAATAGGTTTGGGTAGATGCAACCTTCTCCCTACACTTAGTCAAATTATCATCTTGTGAGAAAATCCATCTCATAGATAGCATCCAACATCTTGGGATCTATTTGTTCATTATCCAAAATCAAATCAAGGTCAATCCAAGAATCCAAAATCAAAATCCAAAACAAATCCAAGAATCCAAAAAAGTCCCAAAAGTCTAGCATTCCCTCAAGATCTTCCAAGAGTTTGAACATCCACATCATCCATCTTTCGCACATCTTATCATCACACCTTTTGATCCTTAAAACATCCTAAATTTTCTCTTTTGTACCTAAAGTTAGATCAATCCAAATAATTAGAGATTCATCTCCTGCATTCTTGAAAATTGATCCCTATTTTATGGTGCAAACTAGATTGCAACACAAGAAGGATAAGGAGACCAACAAAGAAACATCTACTTCGAGTGACTTGAGTCAAACCACTCCTGAAACGAATCCCATTGGGTCTAGTAGTCTCACGATTAACCTTCCTCCATTTTCACAAGACCATCAAGAGGAAGGTGTCCAAGTAGAGGATATCACCAATAATGCCTTCGGGATGACACAAGATGAGATCACCGAGATGGTCCAAAATCCTAAGAATCATAGAATCATTAACATCATGATGAGAATCAATCCCTCACTATACATGCTTGAATTAGCAAAACAAGGGGCTAAACTCCCTTCCGATTTTGATGTGAGTACCATTGTGGAACCACCTTTTGGGGTCATGCCTCCAATTTCATCCATGCCCCCAATCTCATCTACACCTCCATTTCAAAGCATCACTCAAACCTCCCCCAAATTACATCATCCATTGCTCCAACTCAACGCATTGTTAATAAAGGGAGCACATTTCTTAATGCATTACAAACACACCCCCTTGTGAATAATCAAGATTTGGATGCAAACACCATCTTGGGGCAATCCATCCCAAAAAATCCATCACATCCATATGTCCCCCTCACCTTCCATGATCCTAATGACCCATCATCATCATTTCGTACAACACCTCAAACTTCTCTTCCCATAACCTCACAAGGAGAAGGAGACTTATTTAGACTAAGGGGCATCTTTGAAACTACATCTTCATCATTCCCCCAAGGGAGTATGCCACTCACTTTTCCACCACTTCCACCATTTCCATCAATATCCATATCACCTCTTGGTTTAGGGCTTTCCCCATTACCAAACATCAATCAACAAAATCAATTCAACCCACCAATCATCAATCAAAATATCATACTAAATCCTCCCATCTTGCCATCGACATCACAACAATAGATGGAAACCATCCCAATAATGAAAACGACTACCATGACATCATCAACCATCCCCCAAACATCTCAAAACATGATCTCTCAAGGACCAAGCATATCAATTGCACCATTCACCACCATCCCAATCATCAATATGATGATACCTCTCATCACCACAACAAGCACCATTCTAAACCCACCTCCACCACCACCACCACCCAATTTAAACACATCAAACCAATACAACATTGTGTTGCAAGCTGCTCAAAAAGTTGCCTATCAAAAGGCACTCCAACAAATCCAAAACTGACAAGCTACACAACTAGTCGCCCAGTAAGCACAAACACAACTAGTTGCTCAACAAGTTGCTCAAGTTGTTCAAGTTGCACTACAAGCGCAACAAGCACAATAGGTTGCATAAGCCCAAGCCTTATTACAACAACAACAACAACAAGCCACTCAAGCAGCTCAAGCTGCACAAGCTGCCTAGGCTGCACAGGTTGTACAAAAAGCTTAAGCTCAAGCACAAGCTCAAGCACAAGCCCAAGCGTAGGCACAAGCCCAATACCAAGCTCAACAAGCACAAGCACAAGTGCAGTATCTCACATAACAACAAGTAGCCCAACAAAAAGCATACTAGCAAGCATTGAAGCAATACCAAGAGTAGCAAGAAGCAACCCGATTATCAGCCCAACAACAAGCGTTGTCGGCGCAACAACAACAACAAGCTCAACAACAAACACTATTAGTGCAACAACAATAGGACCAACAATAAGTGTTGTTGGTACAACAACAATTGCAAGCATACCTGGTGCAACAAAATGTACAAGCACCCACCAACCTGCCCATCCCACCAAGTGAACCACTGCAAAACACCTTCATCCCACCCCCTAATCCGCAAAATGATGTAGCAACACAGATCAAGTTACTCTCACAACAAGTACTTGATCTTCAATTAGGGAGAACCATAAAGACACCCAACAACTTGTGTCCCTATCCATTTCATAGGAGTCTTGTAATGAAACCATTCCCAAAGGGATTTGAGATCCCCAAATTTGATAAATATCATGGGATGGGAAACCCTAAAGATCATATCAGGGAATTCCAAGTTCATTGCATGGAAGTCACATATGACAATACCTATCTGATGTGAATATTTCCTAGAAGTTTGGCTGGCCACACCATGGAGTGGTTCTCTTGCCTCCCTCCTGGCATCAAAAAGTTCCAAGAGATAGTAGACGCATTCATAAAAAATTACGCATTCAACATTGGTATGGATGTCAACCTAGAGGAACTGTCAACTTTGAAACAAGGAAAGAACGAATCATTTGCTTCCTTCCTACAACGATGGCGATCCAAGGCCAATCAAAGCAAATGGGTCATGCCAAAAGAACGACAAGTTTGTACCATCATTTCAAATCTTGAGGGAACATTGGAATTCCATCTCAAGGTGCAAGGGATCACCACATATGACCAATTGATCTCCAAGGCACTTAACATTGAATGAGCCCTTATTGCACAAGGAGGGTCACCCGTATACCCTGAATAGAAAAACAATCACCCATCCACCAGTTACAACAAGAAACCTCGCACATGGGAAAGGAAAAAAAATGTCACAAACGATGATGTGGTGGATGCTAGGGTCATGATCAGTTCTCTGAGGAAAAACACCCAAACCTACCAACAACCACAAAACAATGACCGGAACAACACCCAAACCAACGTAGTATCACAACACCAACCAACCAAAAATTAGGTTAATAACCTAAATAATCAAGGTGGACCACCCTCGTGAAACAAAACTCCCCCAAGTGGAAGTACACTACCCTTGGGGAACCACTCGAGGTCATCATGAAGAAATTAATAAACGAAAACCTCATCAAGGCTCACACCTATGATAATTACCAAGAACCAAAAGTGAAACCACCCTAGTACAATGAAAACCAGCTCTATGACTTTCAAAAAATTAAAGGGCACACCACTAACAGTTGCATGAGGTTAAAAAACATAATCCAAGACCTCATTGATCAAAAAATTATAAATGTGGAGCAACCATTAGGAAATCAAAATCTCAAAATCTACACGAATCTGAAGCCTAATCATAACAACAAAGGGAACAATAACAATGATAAGGGGAAGGGAACATTCAAAAATGTAAATCATGTATACGAACATGTCATTGCATCCCTAGATGAGGATTGCACTACTATCACCATCAAAGGAGCACACGCTGATTGTGGAGTCACCACAAGAGGCAAAAAAATCACCATTGTAGGGTCATCTCAGCCAAATAGAGCACACAATTCCAACCCAAGATCTATTCCCAACAGTTATAATGTCCTTGACCAATTACAAAGAACCCCAGCTCAGATTTCCATCATGGAGTTATTGAAAATTTCATCAACCCATAGGAAAATCCTTGAAGAAGCATTGGTATTATCCATCGTCTCTGCAGATCTTGATACAGAACATTTCCAAGCTATGGTCGAGAACATCATTACACCAAATATCCGTACATTCTCTAATCAATATTTTCCCGCTCAACTATCTCACAACCGTGCACTCCATTTGGAGGTCCTAGAGCATAAGAACAAAGTCAAGAGAGTCTTGGTAGATGGAGGTGTCGGTTTAAACATTTGTTCCCTCAAGCTCATTAAGAACTTGAAAATCTCTAAGGATTCCATCGACAAAGGAAAAAGCATTACAATCAAGGCGTATGATGATCAGGAAAGAGTATCCCAAGGAACAATCCAAATCCCTATTCAAGTAGGGCCAACAATCATGGAAACCACCTGTCAGGTCCTTGACCTTGATCTGCCTTATAACATTCTCTTGGGATGTCAATGGATCCATGTAATGCAAGCAATAGCATCAACCTTCCATCAATGTGTGAAGTTCACATATGAAGGCCAAGACATCACCTTCCATGGGGATCCCGAACCATTCTCTTACTGCAAGAACCTAGAGGAAAAATATTATAAAATCCCTCAAGTACCTAAAAATGATGAAGGTCCATCAACTCCATACATTGATCCAGCCACTCTCGCTTCCACTTCTACGACAGATACACCCCTCACTCCCACCATCTCCACCATCTCTGATATCAAAGTCATCATCCAGGACAATGGTTGTGACAAATATACAATTCCCAAAAATGCTTTTGTGGTAGGAGAATTACCACAATCTCCCAGATCACGAGGACGACCGCAATCAAATGAAGCCTCCACATCCCAAACATCCACTGAAGGATACTCCAACTTCAAAATATGGGGAGATCTCGGCCAAGAAGTAATAGAGGAAGACCTATCCCATTTCCTGTATCAAGACAATATACCGACAACTAATTTACCTATGGATGACAACAACAAAGGCTTGCAAATGATGCTTGCAATGGGCTATGATAGAAACTAAAAAATGGGGAAAAATGACAATGGGCTTCTAATACCCATCATTTTTGAGACACAAATGAGAAATATTGGCCTCAAATGTACCCCTTTGAGTATAACCATACGTGGCCGAAATCCCCTAGTTAAGAAAGTCAAAACTCCTCAGCAAATGACAACCACCCTTCAATTGCTCATATCCACTATTCTTCCCTTAGACAATTTAACCTACGACATCATTGAGGTGTGTAGTAGTGAGGATGATGAACCCGAGAGAGGTATGCCTACACAATTTGAAGAATCTAACCTCTTTATGATCAACACCCTATCCTATGAGTCTGAAAACCAATCCCATGAGATAAAGCTAGTCTACCCCCAACTCATCAATTATGACCAACAAGGACCACCAATTCTAGACACATTCAAAAATGATGAGGCACTTTCAGAATTCATGGGATTGCAGGATAATATTCCAAGTGGGGATCATAAAGCAGGATTCATCACAGAGTTGGACACACATGCATACTATGGGGGAATGATTGAATCCCTCAGTCATAAAAGTGGAAAACTGAGAATAATCTCTAGGTCCTTGAGTGAAAAGCACAATGTGGCACTCTTCAATCCAAAAATAGTAAAAAGAAAGGACGCATCGAACGGTGAAAACCTCTCTGAGGCGCCCGAGGATGGGGGATTCAATCTTCCTCTCATAGCTCTACATCAAGAAAAATTAGCAGTTCTAGTCGAAAAATGCAACCCAGTCAACTTGGGAACAGAAGAAACCCCACACATTACATTCTATGCAGAATCATTACTACCAGAGGAACAAGAGCTCCTAGCAGCCTTCTTAAGAGAGATACAAGTTAATTTTGCATGGAGCTATGTGGACATGCATGGGCTCGATCCAAAGATTGTGGTTCGTCATCTAACAGTCTACCCTGAAGCAAAGCATGTCAGATAGAAATTGAGAAAAATGCATCCTCATATTGCCCTGCTAGTCAAGATGGAATTAAAGAAGCTACTTGGTGCATGATTTATACGACCAATCGACTACCTGGAGTGGGTGTCAAATTTGGTTCTTGTTTCAAAACTTGATGGGGGCATCCGAATCTACACGGATTTTAGAGATCTAAACAAAGCATGTCCAAAACATGATTTCTCATTGCCTAACATTAACATGATTGTAGACATGACAACAGGACATGAAATGCTTTCTCTAATGGATGGTTTCTCTAGGTATAACCAAATAATGATTTCCAAAGACGACCAACACAAAACGATCTTCACTTGTCCATGGGGAACCTACTGCTGGAACATGATGCCATTCGGTCTAAATAATGTTGGGGCCACCTACCAAAAATCCATGACGTTAATCTTTCATGAAATGATCCAAAAAACTGTCAAAGATTACATTGATGACATACTAGCAAAATCCAAAAAGAGGAGAGATCACATAGCAACCTTGAGCACTATTTTTGATAGGCTGGAGGAATACAAGGATGGTTTAAATCCAAAGAAGTGTGTCTTTGGCGTACAATCAGGAAATTTTTTGGGATACATAGTGTCAATGAGGGGTATTGAAATACATCCTGCCAAGGTAAAAGCAATCCTCAAGAGGGAGGCACCCAAAACATTGAAACAGTTGAGAGACCTCCAAGGCAGGCTCAAGTCCATCCACAGATTCATAGCACAATTGGAAGACAAGCAAATCCCTTATTCTCACCTACTTGAAAAGGGGGTAGCGTACAAATGGGATGACAAATGTGATGAAGCCTTCAACAAAATTAAAGAATATTTGCACACACCTCCGGTCCTCATGCCACCAATCCCAAGAAATCCACTAATCCTCTATGTGTCAGCAACAATAGTAGCCCTCAGTGCTCTCCTAGCTCGGCACAATGAAAATGGGACAGAAAGGGCCATCTATTACATCAGCCGCACAATGGTCGGGCATGAGTTAAACTACTCATTCATCGAAAAAGCCTATCTAGCAGTAGTGTTTGCTTCACAAAAATTTAGACACTACATGTTGGCACACAAAATCAAACTCATCGCCAAGATCGATCCCCTAAAGTACCTACTATCAAAGGAAATGCTTACAGGAAGGATGGCCAAGTGGTCATGATTCTATCTAAATATGACATCGAGTATGTGGAACAAAAGGCAATCAAAGGCCAAGTGATCACATATCAGCTTGTAGAAGCACCCATGTATTAAGAGAATCCACTTATATCAGAGTTTTCAGATGAATCCATCTTCAATCTTAGCATAGCCGACCACTAGAAACTCTACTTTGATGGTTCCTACACACAACATGGATCAAGAGCTGGTGTCTTCTTCATCACCCCACAGGGGGACTGCATACCTAGATCCTACAAATTGGAATTCCCCTGCACTAATAGCATTGCAAAATATGAGGCGTTAACCATAGGTCTCAGAATAGCAGTGCAGTCGCACATCATGACCCTCAGAGTATATGGAGACTCCCAGCTAATACTAAATCAAGTGAATGATGAGTACCAAACAAAGGATGATAAGCTGACTCCATACAAAAAGTTGGTAGAGAGCCTCAAAGAATCATTCATTGATATCACATTTGAACATATTCCTAGAGAAAACAACAGAGCAACAAATTCCATGGCAATGATTGGATCCCTATTGGACATCCCTCGCAATTGTAAGGAAAATTAGATGTGGAAACAATTCTCCTAACATCAATATCTAAGGGAAGAATGCAGGTATACTTTTAAATTTTACAATTACAGTCAAATTGAGATGCACATTGAACTAAATATCAGAAACAAAGAATTAGACAAATACAGATGAACACCAGATATACGTGGGAAAACCCTTACGGGAGAAAAACCCACCACACCAAGAGAAATCACTTTGCATTACAGTAATAAATATTACATACAAATGTGAGACTTATCTTGCTGATGTCCTACTACAGCAGCTTTCACTATGATCAACCTTTTACAGGAACTTTCAAGTTATAGACTTCACAGCATAGAATTCATCCATAGATCATACATAGTACTATTCATCCAACTATTGATCAAACCAACCGAACCGAACCGAACCATTTAGCATCTGCAACTTCAAACTATATTCATGGTGTTCCCTGTTTGTCGAGCCTCCTCACAGAACTATCACAATGGACTGTCTTCCAATGGTTCCCATTCGACTCCTATTCGTCCACGAGATGCCACCTAGGAAAGTCTCACTCGGTCAAATGGCTTCAAGCTGTGTTGTCATATCGGTGAGACACTAAACATGTCTCCCTAATGCCAACACAGTAATCACTTGATATTGCCAAGACTCCATCCTATTGCCAAGATGTTACATTGAGTCCAGAGAGCTATCGCTCAGCTTTCGCCATGTCGCCAAGACATATCACTTTCGTTGAGATGTCATACCGAAACCTAAAAGTCACACAACCGTGAGTTTTATATTCGGCAAGACTATTGCTCTTCGGTGAGACCACATACCGATATTCAAATTCACAATGAACTGAACATTCCTATTGGCAAGACTTACCGCTCCCCAAAACCTCATACCAGGTTCTCAAGTCATACCGACAATAGACTTCCTCATCGTTAAGACATTCAACTGTCGCCGAGAGATTTCACCGAGATCTTTATGTTATACTGAAATCATACAACTATCGGCAAGGCCTAACACTTTCGCCAAGACCTTTCCCCAATCACCTTGAGTTACTCTGATGAACGTTTGGTTGTATCCCTGTCGGTAAGACATTCAACATTCGCTGAGACGTCTTCTCAGGACCTTTGAGTTACCCCGAAGACTTTAAACCAAACACTGTTGGCGAGACATACCAATGTCATTGGGACTTCTTCCCGAGTGTTGAAGTCACTCTGAAGCCCCCGGTCGCTATGAGTCTCCCTAACGCTCGATTGAATGGCCTGTTGGCCAAAGATCTCCACGTGGTAAGATGTTACAACGACTGCTCCTTGTCACAACGATAGTCACCAAAGTAAAAACATTCGATAAGACTTCTACAAGGTCACAATGACTTGTACAAAATGCAATGTATCAAAGCTGCTAGTCGGCCAAACTTCATGGATGTCATACAGACTTTTCTCTAGTAGAGGTTACAACCTATGGGATTGAGACATATATTTCCAACAATCTCCCACTTGACGAAGATCACACAGGCACCTCCAGAGCACAACAAAACTTACTAAAAATCATGGGCACTAAGGCCCATTGAACTGGCACACCATTGGAACTTGTCTATGCTCACTGGCTTCATTAATGAATCTACAACATTCTCCAGACTATCAACCTTTTCCAAACTGACCTTTCCATCCTCCACCATATCTTGTACAAAGTGGTACTGTACATCTATATGTTTCATCCTGGCATGGAAAGTAGGATTCTTTTCCAGAAAAATTGCACTCTGAGTGTCACAGAAAATAGTTATTTCCCCTGCATCAAAACCAATGTTAGAACGCAAACGTTTTAACCAAACTGCTTCTTTACAAGCATGAGTAGCTGCCATGTATTTAGCCTTTGTAGTGGACAAAGCGACTACACCCTGCCGCTTACTCATCCAACTCACTGCACCACCATTCAACATGAAAATGTATCCATTGGTGGACCTCCTGCTATCAATGTCCCCTACCCAATTAGAATCTACATATCCATGAATGCTGAGAGTTCTCTGTGATTCAACCAAGTTTCCATGGTAACATAAAGCAAAATTTGAAGTCCCCTTCTGTGAACCATTTGAATCTATACCTTGCACAAACACAATAAACATGCAAACAATTAGATCAAACACAAGATTAGAAACCAATGATTCCTCAAGAAATCCATTTGAAATTTGCAAAAGATGAGAAATGAAAATGAAGAACACAAATGAAACAATTAAATCCTATCTAATGCAAGCAAACTCTTGATCTCTTGAGGGAGTTGGTGCAAATAGGTGTGTGGAGATTTTCCCTTTCCCAACTCCTTGAATGCAAATGTTGATTGAAGATGATTGATCCACTTGATGAAGACTTTGAATGTATGCTCCAAGCTTAAAATCTGCAAAAAAACCTAGCTATGATTCAATGAGATGGATGAGAATTGCTAAGTATTTTAGCATGGTAACTTTGCTTGAAATGTGGATGATAAAATGAATGGTGAAGCATTGTATTTATAGAATGATAAGTTGAAGAGATGTCCAAATTTGATCAATGTGGGACAAAGATTCAACCAATGATATAATGCCACTTGTCAACATGTGAGAGGATGAAGGTTGAGCAAGTTTTGAGGATTGTGCAAGTTTGAAATTTGAATTTGATGAGATGACATGTTTAGGGGGGATGAAAAATGAGTTAAATGCCAAGTGGGAGACATGTAAGAGACAATGTAAGAGCTTTAAATGCTTTGTTGGATGGACAAGTCCTTTGGGGAGATTTCAAATTTGAGGAATATTCCCACTAGATGCCCTTTTGAATGAAAATAGGGAATTATTAAATCAAATAAATGATTTAATTGTGCAAGTTGCAAAATCTAGAGGATTTGAGTGATTAGGATTAAATTAATCAGATTTGATTAATTTAAGGATATTTAGCTGATTTGACAATTTGATTTAGATTTTGGATTAATTTAAATCAAAAAGAGAGGAATATGATAAGAGGCTAATTAAATAAAGATTTTGATTTATTTAATTAAAAGGGATGGTACTAGATTAAATTAAATAAGGTTTAATTTATTTAATTTAACAGATAGACTTTAGAGATTTAATCAAATAAATTGATTATTTAATTAAATAGGATAATTAGATCAGATGAATTGATTTAATTAACAAGGGAAAGTGACTTAATTAGACAAAATAATTTATTTAATTAAGAGACGAATATTGATGAATTTAATCAGATAGGGGAATTTGATTAAACAGTTAGACCGAGGGATGATTTAGGAAGAAACGATGTTAGTAGATCAAAGTTAGATGCGCAATGTCAACTTGTACATTTTGCATGTCTACATTTTGCCCCTCTTTGAAGCAATGTACTTGTTGCATTGATTCAAAGAATGATCTTGTCATGATCAAAATAAAAAAAATCTGATTTTTCAAATGCCCCACTATTGCCCCAGTGAGAAGAATTGCACTGGTATATTGCCCCCTCGAGATGTTGAATGGGAATGCCAATTGCCAATCAAAATCGCGATAAAATGTGAGAGGAGTGGTTGATGTAGATGAATGGACATTCATTAGCTGTGGGTAGCTTCATGTACCAATTGGGATAGAAATGTTAGTAAAGATAGAAGAATGTGATAGAAGAATGAAAGAATGAGATGATCATGCAAATGGTGATGACTACTTGCCGTGGAGTTGGGATTTTCAAAGGGAAGATTTCCTTATGTTTGATAATACACGCAGTACGATGCATCAAGGTATCGAGAACTAGGATGGCGTTGTACCTAGTGTGATGGACTTTGACTCGACAAATCGGATAGGAGTATTCTTGTTCACACCTGACATACGAAACCCTATCTAGGAAATAGTTCAGATATTTCAAATATCTCAGACCAAAACATAGGAAGGTGAGCCTTTCTATGTGGTCAACAAGAAACTTAAAACACCCTTGCTATAGACTAAACAAAAGCACGCATGACCAAGGTTATATTACAAAGATATCCAACAAGCACAGCAGGCAAAAGATAATGATCGTTGCCCCATTCCTATCTCTCTAAATCCTTCGTTCGGACATCATCGAGAGGTCCTTGGAATGAGCACAATGAGATAAATCAAACAAGATAAAGTGAGCAAACAAACTAATGTTCTTCATACCGTTAGCAGAGAGAAATGATGTTTCGAAAGATGGGAGTCGAAACTTATTGCCAAAAGATAATGTCCATTGTCGGAACGGATCCTAGGACATGTTAATGACACGTCGTTTTGTTTACACAAAGTGGTTGGTTTGATAAAAGTGCCCATTGTCAGAACGGATCCTAGGACAAGATTTTATCAAACAATGATGAAATTGATTTATGATTTATATGCCATTGATAAGAAAAGAGTTGACCAACTTGCTTGCTGACTGACTTATACTTGAGATTTTGACAGTTTAGGTTTTCACATTTGACTGCTAGACTTGTTTCCGACTGTTTTACCAAATGTTGAGGGTGATGACGCATTTATTATGGATGATTGATTATTGCGAGTGTAAGCGAGATGAGGTGGATGGATTTTTTTCAAATATTTGGATGTTTTTGGAGTTTTGCAATGTTTTTGAGGCTGTTTTTGGTATTTTTTCAAATGTTTTCAAATGTTTTGATTTTCAATTTTCCAATGTTTTGGGATTTTCTGAGATTTTGACCGAGAGACTAACCTAAAGACCTATCCTAGGGGCCTCGGGGGCTTATCGATAGATTAGCCTTGCCTACGTTATATACGCAGAGACCACGTAGTTCGACTGACGACTTGACCGATTTACAGATGAAGATACACATGATGCGATGTCAGTTTATTATGACGGACTCCTATAGGATTGACCTAAATGTCTCGGGGGATGATCAAAGATCAACCTTGCCTACGTTCAAGCTCAGAGACGACGTAGTTCGACAAGACGACTCTATTTTTGACTTTTGAATGAATTTTTGACCTATTTTTGGATTTTGATATGTTTTGAATGTTTTTGGATTTTCTGATGTTTTGATGTTTTTGGATTTTCTGATTTTCCAGACTTTTAAGATCATACACGAATCCGATCCGATGAGAACGTGCCCCCAGCATGAGGCGATAGACTACTCTGATATGGGCAGGACAAAGTGACCTTTTAAGTGGGCCGAGTAGCTCTAGGAGGAATCATGACACAAATGCAAGACCAAGCTATGGTGCAGATGCAGGTGGAAGGGTGAAATGTGATGATATGCGATGGGTGAGTGAATGATGCAAAGCAAGTCACAGAGACCAAGATGGATGGAGAGTGCTTATTTACACAAGGTGCCTGTTTGCCAGGTTTTCACCAAGGTACTTGCCCAAAGTGCCACCGAAGTGGTTTTCACTAGAGCACGATTTTTTCTCTTTACTGTTTTCTTGATTTTTTGATTTTTATTTTTTTTATTGTCACCAAGACGCCTGTTTGCCAGGTTTTCGCCGAAGTAACCATTTTTTCAAGACTTTTTATGATTTTTTGGATTTTTTTGGTTCTATACCTTAAAAGATTTAGGCATAAAACTTTTTGAGATGGGAGCTATTCATTGGCTCCTGTAGGGGTTCCCCTTCGGGTGTTGATAACTAATATGCCCCTGATTTGTAGCTTGCTGTGATGACAAAGGGTCCCAGCCAGTTGGGTTCAAACTTGCCCTTGCCATTTGGGTTCAAGACATTCTTCTGATTCTCTTTTAGCACCAATTCTCCAACCTGGAAAGTTCTGCTTCTGATTTTCTTGTTGTAGCTCCTTTTCAGTCTATTCTGATACACTTGCAGATGGTTTAAAGCATCTAGACGTCGCTCGTCCAATAGTTCCAGCTCATTCAGTCTTGAAACTCGATATTCCTCGTCCGTGATGAGGTTTTGCAATGATACTCTGAGGGATGGTAACTCGATCTCAATGGGCAAGATGGCCTCTGATCCGTAGACCAAGGAAAATGGTGTCGCACCAGTGGGTGTGCGGATGCTGGTTCGGTAAGCCCAAAGGGCAGGATTAAGCTGCAAATGCCAGTCACGACCTGCGTCATTGACTGTTTTCTTAAGGATTTTGAGGATGGTTTTATTTGTAGCTTCTGCTTGGCCATTGCCTTGGGGGTAGGATGGGGTGGAAAAGCGATGTTGGATTTTGAACTTATCACATAGGTCACGGACTTCCTGATTTTTGAATGGTGTCCCATTATCTGAGATAATGGCTTGTGGGACACCATAGCGGCATATGAGATAGTTTAGGATGAACTTTGAGATCTGCTTTCCTGTTATGTAGGTCATAGGTATGGCTTCAACCCACTTGGTGAAGTACTCAGTTGCAGTTATAATGAATTTGTGGCGTTGGATGAGGTGGGTGTGATTTTCCCAATGAGATCGAGTCCCCACTGTGAAAAGGGCCATGGTGTGATGATTGGATGAAGCTCTTGAGCTGGAGCATGGATGAGGTCCCCGTGTTGCTGACACTGTAGACACTTCTTGACATATTCATGTGCCTCTCTGTCCATGGTAGGCCAGTAATATCCACTCCTCAGCAATTTCTTAGACAAGGTCATGCCACTCGAATGAGAACCACAGATGCCGTTGTGCACCTCAGTTAAGGCAGCCGAAGCCTCCTCAGGGTTAAGACATCTTAGTAAGGTTCCTTCTATGCTTCTACGATAAAGGGTTTCTCCTAAAATGACAAAACGAGATGCTTTCTTGATAAAGGTTCGTCTAAGGCTTGAACGCAAATCGGCGGGAATGATACCTATCCTAAGGTATGTGTAAATGTCTTGGTACCACTGATCATTTGGACCAACGATTTCGCCCACAAATTCTGACTCTGGTACCTTGAATGCTGGTACGAGAAGCTGCTCTACCAAGAAGTCATATTTCAGAACATTTTGAGGGATCTCTAAGAGTGATCCAATAGTTGCCATTGCGTCTGCTGCTCTGTTGTTGGTTCTTGGTACTTGCTCGAATGTGATGTCAACAAAAGATTCCTTGAGATTTTCCACCAGCCTTTTGTATGGAGTTAGCTTATCATCCTTTGTTTGGTACTCATTGTTCACTTGATTTATGATAAGCTGTGAATCTCCATATACCTTCAATGCCATAATGTTCCATTGTACTGCTATCCTGAGACCTATAGTTAAAGCCTCATATTCTGCAATGTTGTTTGTACAAGGGAATGCTAGTTTGTATGATCTTGGTATACAATCCCCTTGTGGAGTGATGAAGAAGATACCAGCTCCTGACCCATGTTGTGTGTAGGAACCATCAAAGTATAGTTTCCAATGAGTAGCTATGTCAATGTTGAAAATGGATTCATCTGGAAATTCTGAAACAAGTGGGTTCTCCGCATAGATAGGTGCGTCTGCCAGTTGGTCTGCAATGACCTGTCCCTTGATTGCCTTGCGCTCCACATACTCAATGTCATATTCTGATAATATCATTACCCACTTAGCCATTCTTCCCGTAAGCATTGCCTTTGAAAGAAGATACTTTAAGGGATCAATTTTAGCTATGAGTTTGATCTTGTGTGCCAACATGTAGTGTCTGAATTTTTGGGATGCAAACACCACTGCTAGGCAAGCTTTTTCAATGAATGTATAGTTTAAGTCATGGCCCACCATTGTAAAGCTGATGTAGTATGGTTCCATTTTCATCATGTTGTGCTAGGAGAGCACCAAGGGCTGCTGCAGTTGCTGAGATATAAAGGATCAATGGTTTGTTCTGAATTGGAGGCCTTAGTACTGGAGGTGTTAACAGATATTCCTTGATTTTGTTGAAGGCTTGTTCACATTTGTCATCCCATTTGTACGTTACCCCCTTGTGGAGTAAGTGAGAGTAAGGGATTTGTTTGTCTGCTAATTGTGCTATGAATCTACGAATTGACTGAAGCCTGCCTTGGAGACCTCTCAGTTGTTTCAATGTCCTAGGAGCTTCCATTTCAAGTATTGCTTTCACCTTTGCTGGATCAATCTCAATGCCTCTCATTGACACTATGTAGCCCAACAACTTTCCTGATTGTACGCCAAAGACACACTTCTTGGGATTCAAACGAACCTTGTATTCTTCTAGTCTGTCAAAGATAGCACTCAAGACTGATATATGATCCTTCCTCTTTTTGGATTTGCCCAAGATGTCATCGACATAGTCCTCAACTATTTTGTGGATCATGTCATGGAATATTAGTGTCATGGCCCTTTGGTATGTGGCCCCGGAATTCTTTAAGCCGAATGGCATTACGTTCCAGCAGTATGTGCCCCAAGGACAAGTGAAAGATGTTTTATGTTGGTCTTCCTCTGCAATTCTTATCTGATTATAGCCTGAAAATCCATCCATCAAGGAAAGCATCTCATGCCCCGCGGTCATATCTACAATCATATCAATGTTAGGCAACGGAAAATCATCTTTTGGGCAAGCCTTGTTCAAGTCCCTAAAGTCCGTACAGATTCTTATGCCCCCAGTTGGTTTTGAAACCGGTACTAGATTGGAGACCCACTCAGGGTAGGCGATCGTTCGTATGAATCCCGCCTCTAGTAGTTTATGGAGTTCCATCTTGACTAATAGAGCAATCTGTGGGTGCATCTTTCTCAACTTCTGTTTTACAGGTTTAGCTTCGGGATAGACTGCCAAGTGATGAACAACTACCTTTGGATCCAATCCTGGCATATCAGCATAGGTCCATGCAAAGTTTATCTTCCTCTCCTTTAAGAAGGTAGCCAACTCCTCCTGTTCTTTGCATAATAATGACTCAGCGTAGAATGTAATATGAGGAGTTTCTTGTGTTCCCAGATTGATGGGGTTGCACTTTTCTGCTAGCATAGCTGACTTTTCTTGGTGTATAGCTGTAAGAGGAAGATTGAATCCCCCATCCTCAGGCGCCTCAGAGAGGTTTTCACCATTGGATGCGTCCTTTCTTTTTACTTTTTCAGAGTCGAGAGTGCCACAAGGTGGTTTTCACTCAAGGACTTGGAGATTATTCTCAATTTTTTATTTTTGCGACTGAGGGATTCAATCGTTTCTCCATAGTATGCATGTGTATCCAGCTCTATGATAAAACCTGCCTTATGATCCCCACATGGAATGTCATCCCTAAGTCCCATGAATTCTGAGAGCGCCTCATCGTTTTCAAACATGTCAAGAATTGGTGGTCCTCGTTGGTCGTAATCAATCAGTTGGGGATAGACTAATCGGATTTCATTGCTTTGGTTTTCAAACTCATAAGACAAGGTGCTAATCATAAGGACGTTAGTATCCTCAAACAGTAAAGGTAATCCTATTTTTGGTGACTCAGTTAAATCAGTGGGCATTCCTAAAGTCATGGAGGATTGTGGAGTAGCTATGGATTCCTGAGGAGGCATTCGATTCTGTCTACCATGGTCACCTCGACCAAGTACAGTTACCTTAGGAGTAGGATGACCAATGCCAAGATTTTTTATTTGCTTCTCAGGTATAATGGGTATTACACGCCCGTTATTATCTTGGCCTAACCCTTGGTTCCGGTTATAGCCCATTGAGAGCATCATCTTCATACCTCTATTTCGTTCGTCCATAGGTAATTCAACTGCTGGTATATCATCTCGATAGAGGAGATGAGATAGGTCCCCCTCTAATGTTTCCTGACCAAGATCTCCTGCACTTGTGAAGGTGGGGTTTCGTTCATAGGAGCCTTGAGATGTTGAAGCTTCTTGTGATTGTGGTCGTCCTCTTGCTCTAGGAGATTGTGGTAGCTCTCCTACTACAAAAGCATTCTTAGGCATTGAATAGTTTCCACAACCATCATCTTGTATTATAACTTTGATATCAGAAAAGGCGGGGATGGCGGGGGTGGAGGGTGTCTCTGTCACAGAAGTGAGAGTGGCAGGATCCACGTAAGGTGTTGATGGGCCTTCATCGTTCTTGGGTACTTGCGGGATCTTGTAGTATTTTGCCTCTAGATTTTTGCAGTAGGCAAATGGCTCAGGATCTCCATGGATAGTAACCTCTTGACCTTCATGTGTGAATTTCACACATTGATGAAAGGTTGAAGCTACAGCTTGCATTGCATGTATCCATGGTCGCCCTAGGAGAATGTTGTATGGTAAATCGAGGTCCAAGACCTGACAGTTGGTTTGCATGATGGCGGGTCCAACCTGGACAGGAAGCTGAATGGTGCCTTGGGATACCCTTTCCTGGTCATCGTATGCTCTTATTGTGATGCCTTTTCCTTTGTCAATTGAATCCTCTGAAATGTTCAAATTCTTTAGAAGCTTTAAGGAACAAATATTTAAGCCTGCACCTCCATCCACCAAGACTCTCTTGACTTTCTTTTTATTTACGTACACCTCCAGATGAAGTGCACGGTTGTGAGATGGTTGTGTGGGGAAGTCTTGTTCAGAAAATGTAAGAATGTTAGGTGTGGTGATACTTGCGACCATAGCTTGGAATTGTTCCGTATCTAGATCTGCGGGGATAGTAGATGACGCCAAAGCTTCTTCTAGAATCTTTTTGTGTGCAGATGAGATTTTGAGTAACTCCATGATGGAGATATGTGCAGGGGTTCTTTTCAATTGATCCAAGACATTATAGCCACTAGGGTTAGACCTTGGATTGGATGTGGAATTTCTGCTTGGTTGGGATGGTGCTGCAATGGTAACCTTTCCACCTCTTGTGGTGACTCCACAATCGGCTTGGGCCCCTTTGATGGTGATGACTCCACAAAACTCATCTAAACAAGCGACAACACCCTCGTATGTGTGGTTGACATTTTTATAAGCCCCTTTTCCTTTGTCTTGATCTTTGTTTCCTTTCTTGCCATGATTCGGCATCGGATTCGTGTAAATCTTGAGATCTTTGTTTCCTGATGGTGCTTCCACATCTATGATTTTGTCATCTATGAGGTCTTGAATTAGATTTTTGAGCCTCATGCAGTTGTTTGTCGTGTGTCCCTTGAGTTTGTGGAAGTCACAAAGATAATTCTCATTATACCATGGTGGCTTGACCGATGGTTCTTGATAATTATTATGTGTAGGGACCGTTATCAATTTTTCATCTACCAATCTTTTCATGATTGCTTCAGCAGGTTCCCCAAGGAGTGTGTATTTTCGTTTGGGGAAGAACTTGTTTCGTTGTGGTCCTCCTTGATTATCAATGTTGTTTGTGTTTTGGTTATGGGATGATTGGACCACAGTATTGACTTGTCGATTGCTTTGATTGGTACATTGGTGTTGTTGTTGTTGGGATGGTGGATTGTTCTTCCGTGGGGCACTAATGACAACTTTGGCGTCAACGACACCATCATTGGTTACATTACGATTCTTTGCCCATGTTCGTGGTTTGTCATGATAATTGGATGATGAGCGGCCTTCTTGATATGATGAAGTTTCTCCTTGTGTGGCAAGGGCTCGTTCGATATTGAGCGCCCTAGGGATCAATTGGTCGTAAGTGGTGATGTTTTGCACTTTGAGGTGGAAGGCCAAGGGCCCATCAAGATTTGCAATGATAGTTCCCACTTGTTGTTCTTCAGGCATGGACCACTTGCTTTGATTAGCTTTGGATTGCCATCGTTGTAAGAAAGCACCGAATGATTCATTTTTCCCTTGTTTGAGAGATGATAATTCCTGTAAGCTAACCTCCATGGGAGTGTTGAAGGAATAATTATGTATGAAGGCATCTATGATTTCCTGGAATTTTTTGATTCCAGAAAGTCGAGAAAACCAATCAATAGCGTTTCCAACCAAGCTTCTTGGGAATAATCTCATCAAGTACGTTTCGTCGTAAGCCACCTCCATGCAATGTACTTGGAATTCCCTGATGTGATCTTCAGGGTTACCCGTTCCGCGATATTTGTCAAATTTAGGGATCTCAAACCCTTTTGGGAACGGTTTCATTTCTACGCTCCTATCAAATGGATAAGGGCATAGGTTTTTTTATGGTTTTGGTGTCCTTCCTGATTGAAGGTCAAGCACTTGTTGTGACAGAAATTTTATTTGTGCGGTGACATCCAATTGTGGATCAGGAGGTGGAATGAAGGTGTTCCGGGGGGGTGGAGTGGGTGTTTGAATGGGTGGAATGTTTGCTTGTTGTGCCATGTATGCTTTCAACAACGCTTGTTGTTGATCTTGTTGTTGTTGCGCTAATAGAGCTTGTTGTTGTGCTTGATGTTGTTGGTCCAACAATGCTTGTTGTTGGTCAGCTAGGGCTTGTTGGGCTGCTTCTTGTTGCTCTTGGTATTGCTCTAATGCTTTCTGATATGCGAGTTGTTGGGCTGCTTGTTGTTGTGCAAAGTACTGCGCTTGTGCTTGCACTCGTGCTTGGGCATCTTGGGCATCTTTTGCAGCTTGTGCAGCTTGAGCAGCTTCAGGCGGTTTAGCGAACATAGCTTGTGCAACTTGCTAATTTGAGCAGTTAATGTAATGGTGCAAAACCAGCAGCCTGATGCCTCTTGCGCCGCCTGCGCACTTGCGGCCTGTGCCCGTTGCTGCAAACAAAAGCCTGCTTCCAGCCGTCAGTTTGCTTGGTTGCTGCGTTTTACGTTTGAGCCTGATTCCTTGCCGCGAAGTTTGAGAAGCCGCAATTACAGGCGCTCACGAACTGTCGATTACTGCTGGTTAAATTACTGGTACGCTTGAACGCAAGCACTGTAACGGCCATTTGGCCTATCGCAATGGTGGCGGTGCAGGATCGAATCAGGCTACCTGAGACGCGCCCAGAGCGATGGTGGTGGCGGATAGCCGCCATGCATGCGCGGATGGGGCAGCGGGAAGCCTGAGCGTACAGCGGACGTAGTGGCCGATGAATGTGGTGACAGGCATCTGGGGACGGGTGAAGCTGACAGGAAACGGTGGACCAGGTGAAGCGGCTGAAACGGCAGAGATGAGCCTAAACAGCGGAGAGCACTACATTCTGACTAGCCATCACGTGTCGAATGATTGTGGATGGCGTAGTCGAGACGTGATAACCCCTGGCCGATGAACTGAACTGGATAAATGATTTATGCTAGGTGCTGTGGAAGTTTAGGTAAAGGGGAGATCCCTAAACCAAAATATGGTGTTGACGTGGTGGGAGGTGTAAATGGTTTGAATGGTGGAAAATTTTCTTGTGCAAATGAAGAGACAAATCCGTAGGGTCTCTCTATTTCGGATGAGCTTGCTTGTACCAAAGGTCTAGACACTTGCGTGTCAAGGGAAAATGATGAGGTGGTATGGTAAGGAACCTCAGATGTATCGATAAATCCAAGTGGGTTGTAAAGTGGATTTTGATGCGTGTTGAAGAGGGTATCATCCTCATTGATAGTAGGTTCTATGGTGGTAATGGAAGTGGTTGATTGTGGAAGGGTGTTTTGGTCATTTGGTACAAGAAGCTCATCCTCAATAGTGTTGAGAATTGATGGATTTATTTTAGCCATTGCGCGAAGAAACTTTTGCAGTTTTGGTTGTTTGAGCATCTCAAGAACTTCTTCCTCACTTAATTCTGTTGGTGTGATGTCTTCCACCAAGACCTCTTTTTGTGGATCGTGTGTAGTGATAGTGGGGTCTGGAAGTGGTGTGTTTTGGATTTCTGGAATGTTTTGGCTTAGATCACTTGTGGTTGATGTTTCTTGATTTAACTCCATGTTCCTCTTGTGTTGTGATCTTGTTTGAACCATAAAAGAGCAAACTAGGATGTGTAAAAGATCAAAGATGTGAAGATGAAAGGTGTATGATATATGGGTGAGAATGGAGGTTTTGAATTTGTATTGAAAATCTTGATGTGATGCTAGGTACTTTGGGTTTGCTTTGATTGATGTTTGTTTGATGTTTAGACTTTGAATTCTATCTTTTGAATGTTGATGTTTGAGCAAGAGATATCCCCAAGATGTTTGAATGATGATCTAAAAAAGATAACTAATGCTCATAAAGGATAATTTGATTTAGGAGTGAGAATAGGATGTGTCTACTCACAAGCTAACCAAAAGATAATCCAAATTAGTGATGGGAGAAGGATGCATCTATCCACCATTAATTGGAACAAAGTGATAATTCAACTAAGCATGTGCAAAAGGATTCATTCACACACACTTGAGTTGAACAAGTTTGATGTTGATGTTTGAAGAACTCAAAGTCTCATGTTTGAAAAGTTTTGATGTCTACCAAAGGAGCCGAGCATAGTTGTGTCAAGATTTTCTCAAAATGTTGGTGAGATGTTTATGGTTGATGATGTTTTTGATGGATGAATGTTTGTTTTGATCTTAGAATGACCCTAGTTTAGACTTTTGCTTAACAAGACCAGGGTATTGAAGAACGTGTTATGCCCTAAGCAAGGTATCCAATCCCTTGAAACAATCTTGGATTTTGTGTGTAGTAAAATGAATATAAAGTGGGGTTGTCTCTTGAAGCATGTCGATAGAAATTAGCCAACAAATTTTCTCTAAAATCATATAACCTTTTGAGTTTTTGTTGATGTTGCTTTGGGCTAAGTTTCCTTTTCTTGGGGTTTTGTATCTTGATCTTGTGAGAAATCATTGAAAAGACATGTGTGGGGCTCAATTGCTTATCTTTGCTTTTAATGACTTCTTTTTACCAAATACACTTTCTTGATTATGTTTCAAACTAAAGATGTCCTATGTCAAAATTCCTTTTCTTCCCACAAAGTGTTGTGTGGGAATTCCAAGAAATTGAGGCAAAGGGATTTCCTAGGTTAACCCTAGTTAGAGCAAATGACGATATAAATTCAAGTGATGAGAAACCTCTAAGGACATAATCCCAAGGGAAGGCAACAACACTTAAATTTGTCAAAAGGTATTTGCTCTATCAAAAGGGGTTTGAAATTTGCATGATCATGTTTAAGTGTTTGTTTTCCAATGTTTACGAACAAGCATGTGTTTTTGTAACCCAAAAGCATGTACAATCCTATGGATGTGTAAGACAATATTTGTTGGATTCTCACTTGGACAAGTCCAGCTACGCTTATCTCTAGCGGATGGTTAGATGCTTGACCCCACTAGCTCCCCTCCACGACTCATTAACGTCAATCGGGGCAGCCAAGCATCAACACCCATGAAACTCCCATGGCATGCTTTCCATCTCTACTAGAAGACCGTAAGAGTGTGGGGTGGCTTCAGAATGACCGTTTTTGCACCAACAAATAGATTAAGGATTTTGGCAAATTCTAGCACATGGGTTCTAGTAAGGACTTTCCGTTCGTGGAGATTGACCCATACGGCAAGAGTCCCCTTTCGCATCCATCTTGTCGGAGCCAACCGCGTGATTATGGCATTTAACCAAAACCCTCATTTATATCCCGCTGGAAATACTCTTGGCTTTAGAGTGTTACCGCTGAGTCGCTCCCTTTGGGCGGGGATTATTTTTTTTTTTTCCGCCGCTATGCCCTCTAAGATAACAAAGTGAATGAAGAACAATATTCGTATCTGACCAATCTCAAGGGCAACAAGGAGAGAATGTACACAACAACCCTTACCACACTCCCGCATTGGCCAGTTTGTTCAATTTTAAGCCCAAATCGAAGTGTGGAGGTTATTGCTTTATCTCAACCCAAAGTCATGGAAAAGACCTTTTGATTCTCAAGATCGCTATAAAGCGCGAGAGAAGCGCATACGTCCTTTTCCAATGGATTTAGTCTAAGTAAGCCCTCACAAACAAACAAAACTACACTTGTTCTTTTTAAACCCTCAAAGCAATGATGATTTCATTTTAAAGCACCAAATGAAGTGTGAGAAATTGCCTTGTTCAATTGTTAATCCAATAAAACCAAATCTAGTAAGTTGTGATCCTAAAGTTCATTTTAACCTTTGCAAGAAATGAAAAAGGTTCTTTTTAATCCCAATTGAAAACTAGTGTCCTAAGAAGGAGAAGGATGACAAATTCTTTGAAGAAGTGTTAAACAAACACTTAAGTGTTAAAAAACACTTTGATTAGATAAAATATCATCTCCATACTCCTCTTTCTTTTGATTTCAATTTCCAACCTACAAAAGTGATCAAAATGTTAGATGAGATCAAAAGAAATAAAAGGATATAGGGGTTAGACAAACCATTTACCAAAACACCCTAAAACTTAGCCAAGTTATCATGTAATTACTTTAAATGTAAATTTGAAAATTTTAACTAATTTATAGTTAAGAAACACCTACACCATTGGATAGCTTGTGAAATTCTACCCTATTTTAAAAAAAAAAGCATCAAAAAAGACCTACGTATGACCAAGATATGGTCATTTTAAAATTGAATCTAAAAACACTAAAATAGTGATCATATGCGGGTTAATGAATAGTGCTGTCAAAAAACAGCGAAATTTTATAAAAAAAACGTGTTGGATTTGAGGTGTATGCCCTCCCTCTAGCGCCAATATGTGAACCATTTGAATCTATACCTTGCACAAACACAATAAACATGCAAACAATTAGATCAAACACAAGATTAGAAACCAATGATTCCTCAAGAAATCCATTTGAAATTTGCAAAAGATGAGAAATGAAAATGAAGAACACAAATGAAACAATTAAATCATATCTAATGCAAGCAAACTCTTGATCTCTTGAGGGAGTTGGTGCAAATAGGTGTGTGGAGATTTGCCCTTTCCCAACTCCTTGAATGCAAATGTTGATTGAAGATGATTGATCCACTTGATGAAGACTTTGCATGTATGCTCCAAGCTTAAAATCTGCAAAAAAACCTAGCTATGATTCAATGAGATGGATGAGAATTGCTAAGTATTTTAGCATAGTAACTTTGTTTGAAATGTGGATGATAAAATGAATGGTGAAGCATTGTATTTATAGAATGATAAGTTGAAGAGATGTCCAAATTTGATAAATGTGGGACAAAGATTCAACCAATGATATAATGCCACTTGTCAACATGTGAGAGGATGAAGGTTGAGCAAGTTTTGAGGATTGTGCAAGTTTGAAATTTGAATTTGATGAGATGACATGTTTAGGGGGATAAAAAATGAGCTAAATGCCAAGTGGGAGACATGTAAGAGACAATGTAAGAGCTTTAAATGCTTTGTTGGATGGACAAGTCCTTTTGGGGGGAGATTTCAAATTTGAGGAATATTCCCACTTAGATGCCTTTTTTGAATGAAAATAGGAATTATTAAATCAAATAAATGATTTACTTGTGCAAGTTGCAAAATCTAGAGGATTTCAATGATTAGGATTAAATTAATCAGGATTTGATTAATTTAAGGATATTTAGTCGTGATTTGACAATTTGATGAGATTTTTGATTAATTTAAATCAAAAGAGAGGAATATGATAAGAGGCTAATTAAATAAAGATTTTGATTTATTTAATTAAAAGGATGGTACTAGACAAATTAAATAAGGTTTACTTATTTAATTCTAATGTGACAGATTTTAGAGATTTAACAAATAAAATTGATTATTTAATTAAATGGGACAATTAGATCAGATGAATTGATTTAATTAACAAGGGAAAGTGACTTAATTAGACAAAATAATTTATTTAATTAAGAGACGAATATTGATGAATTTAATCAGATAGGGGAATTTGATTAAACAGTTAGACTGAGGGATGATTTAGGAAGAAACGATGTTAGTAGATCAAAGTTAGATGCGCAATGTCAACTTGTACATTTTGCATGTCTACACCTTCAAATATCTAAACACTCTCTTCACAACATCCCATTCGGCTCCTCATATTCGTCCACGAGATGCCACATAGGAAAGTCTCACTCGGTCAAATGGCTTCAAGCTGTGTTGTCATATATTTCCAACAATCTCCCACTTGACAACTAAGACTTAAGATCATAAATCATTAGCTTACTATTGCCTATGAACAACATGTCATCAACATAGAGAGCAATAATAAGAATCTGATCACTTTCAGCTTTATAGTAAACACAATGATCAAATTTTGATCTCACAAATCCCAGAGACAATACAAAAGTATCAAATTTCTAGTACCACATTCTAGGTGACTACTTTAACCCATACAAAGACTTCTTTAATTTGCAAACCAGTTTCTCTTTACCTTTTTCAACAAAGTGCTCAGGCTGGGACATATAAATTTCTTCTTCAAATCACCATGAAGAAATGTTGTCTTCACATCCATCTGTTCGACCTCTAAGTCATATGCTACTGCAAGTGACAAAAGAAATCTGATAGATGCCAGCTTAGCTACAGGAGAAAATATTTCCCCATAATCAATTCCATCTACCTAGGAATAACCCTTTGCAACCAATCTTGCCTTATATTTTTCAACACTGCCATCCAGACCAATCTTCTTTTTGAATACCCATTTGCAGCCCACAACTTTTCTTCCTTTAGGTAATGGCACCAAACTCCAGGTTTCATTCTTTTCTAATGATGCCATTTCTTCATTCATGGCTTCCAACCAAGAGTCTGAATCAGACATTTTAAATGCCTCCTTTACAGTCCTAGGCTCATCAGTGCTAGAAATTAAAGAATAGGCACAAGTAGAATCTATCAAAGAGAACCCATACCTATATGGTTGTTTTCTTTTATGGGTTGACATCCTCACTTGTTGAGGCTGAGGTTCTTCTTCTTTAGAACTTTCAGAACTGCTTGAGCTCTCCTCAGTTTCAGGCACATTTTGAATTTTAAATTCCTCTTTCTCTGGAGTAGGAGGAATTCTAACTACATCCTTATTGTTTTCTGACTTTGTCTCTGACTACAGATCCAAGGTGGAAGGTTTCAGCTCATGAAAGATTACACTTCTGTTGTATACAACTTCTCTGTATCAGGATTCCAAAGCTTGTATCCTTTTATGATAGCACTATAGCCAATAAAAATACATTTGACAGCCTTGTTCTCCAGTTTTGTTCTTTTCACATCCGACACATGAGCATATGCCTCACAGCCAAAAACACGAATATGTCTTAAAGAGGGCTTCTTACCAGACCACGCTTCTAGAGGTGTTTTCTCAACAAGAGAAAAATTTGGAGAATGATTAATTAGGTAACATGTATTAGATACAGCCTCAGCCCATAACTTATCCTCCAAGTCAGCACTACTGAGCATACTTTGAGCTCTCTCCATCACTGTCCTATTGAACCTCTCTACAACTCCATTTTGCTGTGGAGTATAAGGTGTAGTCTTATGTCTTTTAATCCCATGGTCTTTGCAATACCTCTCGAATTCATCAGAACATAATTCATCACCATTATCAGTCCTTAAGCATTTTATTTTTCTTCTAGTCTGATTTTCTACAAGGTTCTTAAATTCCTTAAATCGACTGAACACTTCTAATTTACTTTTCAAAAAATAAACAAATGCTCTTCTTGAATAGTCATCAATGAACGACACATAGTATCTTGATTTAGACAAAGAAGGAACATCCACTGGACCAAATACATCTGAATGGATATAATCTAGCAAACCAGAAGATTTATGAGGACTGGAATAAAATGAAACATGGTGCTGCTTTCCATATATACAGTGTTCACAGAATTCAAATTCAAGGTTACAATCTTCAAGCCCCTCAACTAGGTTTTTGTTCTTCAAGGTTTTTAAACCTTTCTCTCCTATGTGGCCTAGCCTATTATGCCAAAGCATATTCTTCTCTACTGGAATTTTTACTTCCATAGAGTTTACATAATTAGGGACATCTCCCTCTTTACCTCCATGAGTGGCTTTCTATGACTTTACAGAGACATTATTACATTGAACAACATGTGCATCCAGCTTGTACAGGGTACCAATTCGAGCACCTCTAGCCAACACCATTGAACCTCTAGTCATCTTGCAGCCATTTCTAGAGAATGTGACTTGTACTCCAATATCATTCAACATACTTACAGAAAGTAAGTTTTGAGCCAGACCTGGTATATACATTACATTATTGATTCCCTTCACTCTACCATCGGGGAATTGTATTCTGACTCTTCCATGGCCAACAATCTCCAAAGTTGAATCACTTGCCAAGTACACCTTTCCACCATCGTATTCTTCATACTTCATAAACCAATCTCTATGAGATGTCATGTGGAAAGATGCTCCAGAATCAATCAGCTAGACATCATCTGATGCCTGTGTAGCCAAGGCTGCAATGAAGGCATTTCCATCACTCTGAGAAGAATCATTTTTGGAAGAGTACTTCTTCTTCTTCTCCTCCTCTTTACAATCCTTTCAGACATGACCAGGTTGCCCATAGTTCCAGCACTTCACCTTGGACTTCTTTCCAGGAGACTTTGATCTCCCCTCTGATTTCGATTTGGACTTCTTGTCCTTCTTCTTGCCTTTCTCTTTTGACCTTCCTCTAACAACAAGGGCCTCCTTCGCCATCTCAGAATATTTCCTTCTCATTTTTTCTAACAGCAAAGAACCAACATCTTCCATCTTGAAACTAGATGTTGTACACCCAATAGCCATCACTAGATGATCCTAAGAGTCTAGAAAAGAACACAATAGAAGCATACAATGATCCTCTTCTTCGGTCTTCACACCAACAGATGTTAATTGAGCAAGCAACATATTAAACACATTCAAATGATCAGCTACAGACCCTCCTTCCTGCATTCTCAAAGAGTACAACTTCTTCCTCAGGAATAGTTTATTCACCAAGGACTTCCCCTGATAAATAGACGCCAGTCTCTTCCACAAGGAAGAGGTAGTCTTCTCTTCATGCACATTGAGAAGAACGGAGTCTACCAAATAGAGCCTTATCAGCCCCTTAGACTTTCTATCTGCAAGGTCCCAATCTTCTTGCTTCATGCCTGTAGGCTTCGCTCCAAACACAACAATCCAAAGATCTCGATCCACTACGAGATCATCCATTTTGAGTTTCCACAACTCAAAGTTGCTACCATTGAATTTCTCTATTTCAATCTTTCCTGATGTGCTCACCATTTCAATCTATAATTAGAAATTGAAAAACTTCTATAGGACTCCCACTGAATAGAAATTGACTCATAAAACCCAATGTACCCACAAGGATAACACAACTAGACATGCTCTGATACCACTTGTAACGAAAATCAGATGCAAAAACAATTCTCCTAACGTCAATATCTAAGGGAAGAATGCAGATATACTTTTAAATTTTACAATTATAGTCAAATTGAGACGCACATTGAACTAAATATCAGAAACAGATAATTAGACAAATACAGATGAACACCAGATATACGTGGGAAAATCCTTACGGGAGAAAAACCCACCACACCAAGAGAAATCACTTTGCATTACAGTAATAAAGATTACATACAAATGTGAGACTTATCTTTCTGATGTCCTACTACAGTAGCTTTCACTATGATCAATCTTTTACAGGAACTTTCAAGTTATAGACTTCACAGCATAGAATTCATCCACTGATCATACACAGTACTATTCATCCAACTGTTGATCGAACCAACCGAATCGAACCGAACCATTTAGCATCTGCAACTTCAAACTATATTCATGGCGTTCCCTGTCTGTCGAGCTTCCTCACAGAACTATCACAATGGACAATCTTCCAACAGTTCCCATTCGGCTCCTCCTATTCATCCATGAGATGCTACCTAGGAAAGTCTCACTCGGTCAAATGGCTTCAAGCTATGTTGTCATATCGGTGAGACACTAAACGTGTCTCCCCGATGCCAACACAGTAATCACTCGATATCACCAAGACTCCATCATATCACCAAGATGTTACATCGAGTCAAGAGAGCTATTGCTCAGCTTTCGCCATGTCACCAAGACATATCGCTTTCACTAAGATGTCATACCAAAACCTCAAAGTCACACAGCTGTGAGTTTTCTATTCGATAAGACTATCACTCTTCGATGAGACCACATACCGATATTCAAAGTCACAACAAACTGAACACTCCTATTGGCAAGACTTACTACTCGCCAAGACCTCATACAAGGTTCTCAAGTCATACCGACAACAAACTTCCTCATCAGTAAGACATTCAACTGTCGCCGAGAGATTTCACTGAGATCTTTATGTTATACCGAAATCATACAACTATCGGCAAGACCTAACACTTTCGCCAAGACCTTTCCCCGATCGCCTTGAGTTACTCTGATGAATGTTTGGTTGTATCCCCATTAGTGAGACATTCAACATTCGCTGAGACATCTTCTCGAGACCTTTGAGTTACCCCAAAGACTTTAAACCAAACACTGTCAGCAAGACATACCAATGTCGTTGGTACTTCTTCCCAAGTGTTGAAGTCACTCCAAAGTGCTCGGTCACTATGAGTCTCCCCGATGCTCGATTGAATGGCCTTTCGGCCAAAGATCTCCATGTGGTAAGATGTTACAACGACTGCTCCTTGTCACAGTGATAGTCACCAAAGTAAAAACATTCAGTAAGACTTCTGCAAGGTCACAACAACATGTACAAAACATAATGTATCAAAGCTGCTAGTCGTCCAGACTTCATGGATGTCATACCGAATTTTCTCCAGTAGAGGCTACAACCTATGGGATTGAGACATATATTTCCAACAGCAATGTCCTGAGACATGAATTCTTGGTAGAGCACCTTCTCATACTTGCATTCGAAGTACCAGAGTCAGAATTTGTGTGCAAAATCGTTGGTCCTAGTGATCCTTGGTACCATGAAATTTATACCTACTTGCAAATAGGGGTCCTACCTACTAACTTACCCTTGAGCCTAAAAAGAATCTTTGTCAAGAAAGCATCCCGATTTGTCATTCTAGGAAATACACTCTACCGTAGGAGCATAGAAGAAACCTTATTACATTGAGGAGGCATTGACCCCCTTAATTGAGGTGCATAACGGTATTTGTGGTTCACACTTGAGTGGAATGACCTTGGCCAAGAAATTGTTGAGGATGGGATATTATTGGCCTACAATGGAAAGAGAAGCACATGACTACGTCAAAAGGTGCCTACAATGTTAGCAGCATGGGGACCTCATCCATGCTCCCACTCAAGAGCTCCATCTAATTATCACACCATGTCCCTTTTCACAGTGGGGGCTCGATCTCATTGGGAAAATCACTCCCACCTCATCCAATGGCCATAAGTTTATCATAACTTCCATTGAGTATTTCACCAGTGGGTGGAAGCCATACTAATGACCTACATAATGAGGAAGTAGATATCAAAGTTCATCCTGAACTATCTCATATGTCGCTACGGTGTCCCACAAGCCATTATCTTAGATAATGGGACACCATTCAAAAATAAGGAGGTCCATGACTTATGCAAAAAATTCAAAATCCAACATTGCTTCTCCACACCATACTATCCCCAAGGCAATGGCCAAGAAGAAGCCACTAATAAAACCATCATAAAGATCCTCACAAAGATAGTCAATGATGCAAGTCATGACTTGCATCTGCAGGTAAATCCCGCCCTCTGGGCCTATCAAACCAACATCTGCACACCAACAAGTGCCACCCCCTTCTCCCTGGTCTATGAATCAAAGGTCGTATTACCCATTGAGATCAAGCTCCCGTCACTAAGAATATCACTGTAAAACCTCATGATGGATAAGGGTATGTGCAGGATCATGGTATGCCAAACAAGCCCTTAAGTGGCAATGAAAATTCAAAACAATTAGAGTTAGGCAACTTGATGTAAAAATTTGAATAAGTTATCTATATTATTTAAAAAATATGTAAGAATAGATTCTGTGGGAAATTGAATGTAGTTTCTAAACTACTAGGTTTATTTTTTTAAAAACAAAATCTATTTGGTGAAAATTTAAAATTTCAATGCAGTATTACTTAAATTTTAGGAAAAAATTCAGAAGTACGTGTTTGTCTGACCACCCTAACCATAATAAAATGATAATATTTTTTTATGAAATTTTAGATGTAAGTAGAGGAATCATGTTCCCGATGTGATGCATATTTTTTTGTAATTTTTTTCCAAGTAAATAATTAATTATGAAATTTTTATTACAACTTTTAAAAAATATAAAAACTCATATGTCTGACCACCTTTAACTTGGTC